>JAVTVY010021270.1:0-70325 GCA_036873755.1 Hanleya hanleyi | reverse complement strand
GTTACTACAGTTTTTTATCATATCTGTAAGCCGTTCTCCCCCATAGTTGAACAAGGTTGACGAGAGCATGTCCCGGTTTAGATGTTTCCATTTTTTGTCATGAAATGCTATGCGCCTCATCCATGATATTTTTAGAGCCTGTACAAAATTTTGAAGATTTATCATTCGTAACCCCCCAATTTTGTAATTTTGCGTAATGACACACCGCCTGATTTTATCTGGACCGCCATTCCAGAGAAATGTATACAACACTTTATTAATGGATTTCATACAGGCATCAGGTGGGTTTGGAAGGGAAACGAAGGGGTGTATTAGCTTAGACATTGCCAGCGATTTTATGACTGTTATTTTTCCTAAGAGACTTAGATTTCGCATTTTCCACTTGCTCAGCTCTCTCTTCAAATCCTCTATTTTAGATAAATAGTTGTATCTCCACATGTCAGTAAAGTTAACTGTTGTAAAAGTGATTCCCAGTGCAGTAAAGTCGTTCACCCAATCCAGACTCTCTTCCTCACATAGCCTGATGTCAGACCCAGTAAGTGACCCTATCCACACCGCTTTTGTCTTTTCAATATTTATTTTTAAACCGGAAAATGTATAGAATAGATTTAGACAAGCGAGTGCCTCTTTTAAGGAAGCCTTTGAACCGTCAAGGGTTAGCTGGGTGTCATCTGCATATTGACTGATTTTAAACTCCACTCCTCCTAGCTGTATCCCTTTGATTTTATCATTCTTTCGAATCATGTGTCCAAGGACCTCTGCGCACATTAAAAAGAGGTACGGCGATATTGGATCGCCTTGGCGGCATCCCCTGCCGACATTGAACGATGATGACAAGTGACCGTTTTGTATAATTGATGTTTTAATATTTTTGTAGAAAGTGGCTACCCATTTTTGAATATCATTGCCAAAATTGAACTTTTTTAAAACACTGTCCATAAATCGCCAGGAGATAGAATCGAATGCCTTCTCAAAGTCTATTGACAAAATGAGCCCCGGAATTTCCCTTTCCCTTGTTTCGAACATCAGATCATAAATCATTCTGATGTTTTCTCCAATATAGCGGCCAGATATAAAACCGTTCTGGTCTTCATGAATAATTTGATCGAGAACGGTTTTGATTCGGTTGGCTATACAAGTTGACGCTAATTTGTAAATTACATTTAGCAGAGTTATTGGTCGCCAGTTTTTCAATAGATTTCTTGGTTTATTCGGCTTGGGTAAACAAATGATGACACCCAGTCTCTGGGTAAGCGAAAATTCTCCTTGATGAAAACTAGTGTTGATTGCCCGGAGTACAAAATATCCTAACTGGTTCCAAAAAACTTTGAAAAATTCCACTGGAAAGCCATCCAATCCTGGGCTCTTATCGTTCTTTGTATCCCTCAAGGTGGCTGTAAGTTCTACATATGATATATCTCCTTCAAGTTCAGCTGCTTCTTTGTCTGTTAGCGTTGGGAGATCTAAATCATTCAAAAATCTATCTGTGTCGACGTAATTTGTGTCTTGTTTAGAGTACAGTTTTGAATAGTAGCGTCTTTCTTCTTCAAGAATGTCTTTTGTATTATATAAGTCGTCTCCGGTATCGTTTGTTAATTTTGTCATCATTTTGTTGGTGTATTGCCTCTTTTCAAGAGATAAAAAATATTTAGACGGTTTTTCACCTTCCTCAACCCAACGAACTCTTGTTCGAGTTATAATTCCTTGTATCTTGACATTTCTGATTTCTTCTAGTTTTTTTTTTGTCTCGTCTAATTGTTTGATTTTAGCTTCGTCTATGCCGACAAAGTTGTTCTGAATTTCATCTTCAAGAAATTGTATTTCATCTTCTAATTTCCTTTCATTTTTCGCATTTTCTTTCTTCTTTCGCGTGCTATATTGTATACTTTCCCCCCGGATTTTCATAAGTAAGGTGTCTAGAAATAGTTGTTCGTTTATTAGTAGTTGTAGATCGTTCCTGGGTATATCAGCGAGGTATGCTCTGTTATAAGGTGTTGAACTGTATTCTTCGACAGTTTCGGTGATGGTTTTATTAACTAGATCGACATAAGATTTATCCTTCAACAGAGAGCAGTTAAATTTCCAGTATCCCCTTCCGCGTTCAGTATTGCTAAATTTGCATTTGATTGTTATAGCAGAATGGTCTGTTCTGTAACCTGGTATTATATTTGATTCATTGATTATATTGAAAATGTCTGTGCTGGTAATAAAAAAATCTAGCCGTGCTTGTTGTCGTGGTTTTCTTCTACGCCATGTGTATTTTCTGTCCTGTTCGTGCATTATTCTCCAGGGGTCGATGTAGTCGTGGTTTTCGATCATATCTTGCACAGTTTTTCTGGCATTAGGATTATTAATGTGTTTATAATTTTCATAGTCCATATCTGAGTCAAGTACGAGGTTCCAGTCGCCGCAAATTATAACCGATGCATTCGCGAAATCGTCAATATGTTTCTGAAGAGTATTATAGAACGATGGTTTGTCCGTGTTTGGTCCATATATTGTGGCGAGGGTGACCGGTGTCTCGTGGATTTCTAAGCCCAGGATAAGATAGTTCCCCAGTGGATCTTCTAACACACGAGTAACTTTGTAATCAAAATTGTTATTGAATAAGACTATGACCCCTCTGGCGTTTGATCTAAATGAACTTGCCCAAGCATCTTTTCCCCACTCATTTTTTATTGATTGTATTGACTTGGTATCTGTATGCGTATCTTGCAGGCAAATTATAGAAAAATTCCTTTTTCGAAAATAATGAAAAACGTCCGCTCGTTTTTTGGGGTCCGCCAACCCTTGACAGTTCATTGACACTATATTCACTGTTTCTGACATGGTAGGATTATTTTAAAAGCTATATATATGGAAGTTATATGGGGGATGGAGTCGGGATTGGGTGTTCTTCCCAGCATATACCAGAATGCGTTGCTTTCTAATATATTATGGAGAAACCAAATATTTAAACATTCATGAATATACATCGGTAATTCAGTATACAGAAATATAGCATTGTGCTTGAGAAAGATTTTTCTATAATACTCGGGCGGCATAGCGTAAAACTATGGAAAAACTAAACAAGAAACAACCCCACCGCGCCAATCTGTGCATTCTTACA
The DNA here is from genome assembly GCA_036873755.1 of Hanleya hanleyi. Taxonomy (NCBI): domain Eukaryota; kingdom Metazoa; phylum Mollusca; class Polyplacophora; order Lepidopleurida; family Hanleyidae; genus Hanleya; species Hanleya hanleyi. Next base: position 67,216 of record JAVTVY010021270.1, on the reverse strand, counting down.
ATAAACAGGATAATAACCCATTGCTATGTTAAGGAAATTAGCGTAGTTCAGTGTCAGTTCAGTGTCATCGCTAATAGTGTGCAGCTTCATCTGTTGGGGCGAAAACATCCAGACTTGAAAGAGGTGAAATGAAAACATACAGATTCGAAACAGAAATATACATTGTAACCAGGTTATGCAGATAGGAAGACAAGTTACAGGAGAGATGATCGAAAATGGTAAGACTACTTACATCCAGTAACATGTTTTCAACAATAGAGGGGCACAACTCAATAGGCTCTACAGAAAGTAGAAGAACTCCAATATTACAGTTTATCTGCATCAGTTTATAAGGCGATGTGAAGAGAATTCTAGAACTGTTCGCATTCAAAAAATTTGGTTCGACCAATAGAAGCATAGCTCTGGGAAAAGTGTCACAAGAAGTAAAAAAACAACATCAAAAAAAGCGATCTCTATCTGATGATGAAGTGTATCACGTTTCGGAGAATTGCGTTCGAAAGAGCGTGCATTGTCTAAGTAAACCGGATAATAGTCTAGCGCTACACTGTAAATAATAAGCGTCCCGAAACAGAACCCCCTCCGTCCCCACTCTAAAATGCGTTTCGTGTCTAAAACTGAAACGCCAGTGTTCCTACACGAAACGCCAGTGTCCATAAACAAAACACTAGAGCTTTAAGACTCTTGTACAAAGAAGTGTTTTAAGTATAGACACAAACTTATGGGCGCAAAGTGTCTTCAAAGTGGGGACAAAAAAGTGCTCCATCCCAAGACACTCTATATCCGCAGTGTACGTTATTGGAATTGGCGTATTTTTCAGAGATGAGATCTTAGCAGTTTTGTGTTGTGTTTATATATTAAAACGACAACATACAGATTGGAAAAGCAGGAGTGTGCATACAGATATAAATCAGAAGTACCTGTAACCATATATATAGCAACACACATGTATAAATAGCAGCGTACGCCACACCAGCATTTAGCAAACCTTACATGAAGACAATCAGATCATGCTATTCATACACCTTGTACTTTTCTGAATGTGCATTTCAGTTCTAACGGGAGAAATAGCGTGAATCTATTCTTTTCCAAGGGCTTTTGTGTGGTCAATTTCCCAATTGATTTCCCGCGGCGCCGCTCTGGCTTGCCCGAGGTCTGCAGTACATGTACATTGCCGAAAGAAGAAAGGGTCAGCCGGTTCTAAATATAGCTTCTTCTGTAACAATTTTAGAACTAAATACTGCTATATATTTGTTCACCACGTCGGTGCAATCGAAAGGTTATTTAATGTTCGAAGTGGGAGATAGCATATCGATCACCTAGTGTGCTGTTATTTCATTTTTTTTACAGTGCTAATGCTTTCCACTCACATTGATAAATGAACATGGGGGAAAGTGTACAGGCCAATACAATAGATAACGCACTGAAAACCGTTGACTCACAATAACTATCCTTATTTAAAGAATTTTCTGCCATTGAACGAAACAGAAATATACAATGTAACCAGGTTATGCAGATAGGAAGGCAAGTTACAGGAGAGATGATCGAAAATGGTAGGACTACTTACATCGAGTAGCATGTTTTCAACAATAGAGGGGCACAACTCAATAGGCTCTACAGAAAGTATAGAAGAACTCCAATATTACAGTTTATAAGGTGGCGGTAATCTGCATCAGTTTCTAAGGCGATGTGAAGAGAATTCTAGAACTGTTCGCATTCAAAAAATTTGGTTCGACCAATAGGAGCATAGCTCTGGGAAAAGTGTCACAAGAAGTAAAAAAACAACAACATCAAAAAAGCGATCTCTATCTGATGATAATGTGTATCACGTTTCGAAGAATTGCTTTCGAAAGAGCGTGCATTGTCTAAGTAAACCGGATAATAATCCGCAGTGTACGTTATTGGAATTGGCGTATTTTTCCGAGATGAGATCTTAGCAGTTTTGTGTTGTGTTATATATTAAAACGACAACATACAGATTTGGAAAAGCAGGAGTGTGCATACAGATATAAATCAGAAGTACCTGTAACCATATATATAGCAACACACATGTATAAATAGCAGCGTACGCCACACCAGCATTTAGCAAACCTTACATGAAGACAATCAGATCATGCTATTCATACACCTTGTACTTTTCTGAATGTGCATTTCAGCTCTACGGGGAGAAATAGCGTGAATCTATTCTTTTCCAAGGGATTTTGTGTGGTCAATTTCCCAATTGATTTCCCGCGGCGCCGCTCTGGTTTGCCGGAGGTCTACAGTACATTGCCGAAAGAAGAAAGGGTCAGCCGGTTCTAAATATAACTTCTTCTGTAACAATTTTAGAACCAAAAACTGCTATATATTTGTTCACCACGTCGGTGCAATCGAAAGGTTATTTAATGTTCGAAGTGGGAGATAGCATATCGATCACCTAGTGTGCTGTTATTTCATTTTTTTACAGTGATAATGCTTTCCACTCATATTGACAAATGAACATGGGGGAAAGTGTACAGGCCAATACAATAGATAACGTACTGAAAACCGTTGACTCACAATAACTATCCTTATTTAAAGAATTTTCTGTCATTGAACGAATGGTTATGATATTCAGTAATGAAACAGTTTTGTAGTATAAAAATAGATCACACATGTTTCATTACACAATAATAGCCTGGGTCGATTGAGGGATAGTTCAATATGACGCTGAGTCGTAGGCCTAATAAGATATCTTCTTAAAGTTCAAATGGCTGGAGTCAGTTTACTTACGATACCATGGGCTTAATATTCCCAGGGATGTATTCCCCATCTTCCTGACCTATTCCGTCCGCCGTATCTTGGTGTTGAACTTGCCGGGTGTCGGACGTTTGAACTGCCGGATTTGTCCAATAGGTCCAAGTCTCTGTCGCAAGTAATTAGTTGGGGTCGTGGGATTCCATTCAGCTTCACATAAATGCGACCGTTGTGCGACCAAGCGGCATCTATGTTTTCTTCAGCGGTAGATCGGTTTACTGCTCTCATTAGAAGGGATTGATTTGCACGGGTCAGATCTTCTCTGATAACAATCCCGGAACCTTTGAGCTGTTTTCGTTTTGCGATTGTTTCGATCTTGTGTCGACGAGTCAAAAACTTGACAAGAATCGGTCGTGGTCTGTCAGCTGGAATTTTTCCTACTCTGTGTGCTACATCTATGTCGACCTTTGAAATATTCATGTTCAGCTTTTCGGTCAACACTTTCGTAGCCTTGTCCGCACAGTCATCCCATGATTCGCCAGGTGTGTCGCCCTCTAGGCCCCAAATCCTCACACTTGCTAATCTGGTATATTGTTCCAGTTCGTTGTTTTTCCCCTGCTCGGCCCGTGCGACTTCAATAGCTCGGGCTGATTGTTCACTCGATTCCTCTAATTGTGCATTTGTGTTCTGTAGTTCCTCTCGTAGGCGTTTGTTTTCTCTGGCTAAGCTGTGTAATTCACCTTCTAGAGCCTCAACCCGTTTTATGAATTTTTGGTTAATTTCTTCTTTCATTTGTAATAGAGCCTTTTCCATTTCGGATTTTGTTATCCAGCCCTTATATTCTTCTTTTGTAACCATAGATTCTCTAAGCGAGGCCAGTTGATCGTTAATGTCCTTGAGCATTGCCGCAACGTCTTTGCCAGCATTCCCCGCATTTGAATTATCCGTAGTTTGCCCCTCCATTGTTTCTTCCAACTCGTGAATATTGCTCGTGGTTTCCTTGCCCCTGTTCAGCTTTTTGCGTTCTCGTTTCGCCCTATTTCGTTCAGTTCTTGTCATATGTTCGTATGCACTATTATCTGAAGAACTGGATGACAGTAATCGCCTTTTGAACCCAGAATGTTTTGAATGTTTAGACATAGTAGCACACTGTACGCATAATGGGTTGTCAGTTCAACATGGCGCGGGACGGGGTTTGGGTCCGTCAACAAATCATTCCGTGTTCTCACGTATTATTGACAACGGTGGTTGAAATATTCATCGATAGTTCGTTTGACAGAGCCACACCAACCTTTATCCACACGTGCTGTGCCCTCACAGTCGTTTGAAAAGTGTTAGAGTTTCAAAATTAGGATATTTACACGGAGCTTCTCACCAACCGCCTCCGTTCGCCGCCATCTTGAATTCGCCCTTAGTTCTCCACCGTATCTTGTAGACAAGAGTAGTCCTGTACATACATGTAACAAAGCTGGACATCAGAAACAGATGAATGCACGCAAACAAACCTTCCATCCAAGTTCGGGGAAATTCCGTCCAGTCCGACATCGAACATGGACGAACGCACACACAAACCAAAATCTAATCAGATGAGGGGGCTATCCCAATAAAGCTTCCATCAAAGTATGGTGAACTTCCGTCAAGTACATGTAGTTCTCCAGATATCTTGCAGGCAAGGCCTGTATATACATGTACAAGTAGATGAACGGATGGACGGACACCGGACACGGATGAATCAATGCATGCACACATACACCAAAACCTGATCAAATGAGGGGGCTATCCCAATGAAGCTTCCATCCACGTTTGGTGAAATTCCATCCAGTAGTTATCAAGATATCTTGCAGACAAGCCCTGTATATACATGTACAAGTACGGAAGGACGGACACGGATGAACACATGCACACACACACCAAAACTTAATCAAATGAGGGGGCTATCCCAATGAAGCTTCCATCCAAGTTTGGTGAAATTCCGTCCAGTAGTTATCAAGATATCTTGCAGACAAGGCCTGTATATATATGTACAAGTAGATGGACGGACGGACGGACACCGGACACGGATGAATGCATGCACACACACCAAAACATAATCAAATGAGGGGGCTATCCCACTGAAGCTTCCATCCAAGTTTGGTGAAATTCCGTCCAGTAGTTCTCAAGATATCTTGCAGAAAAGGCCTGTATATACATGTACAGGTAGATGGACGGACGGACGTACACCGGACACGGATGAATGCACGCACACAAACCAAAACCTAATCAAATGAAGGGGCTATCCCAATGAAGCTTCCATCCAAGTGTGGTGAAATTCCATCCAGTAGTTCTCAAGATATCTTGCAGACAAGGCCTGTATATACATGTACAAGTAGATGGACGGACGGACAGATACCGGACACGGATGAATGCACACACACGCACCAAAACCTAATCAAATGAGGGGGCTACCCCAATGAAGTTTCCATCCAAGTTTGGTGAAATTCCACCCAGTAGTTCTCAAGATATCTTGCAGACAAGGCAAGGGGACGGACAGACATCCATCCATCCATCCATCCAACCAGACAGACAGACAGCACAAACACTAGATGTCTCCCCCCAACATAGTTGGGGGAGACATAATAATGATCAGTGATTTCGGAGTTTATGTATAGAACATCATTATGTCTTGCTAACATCATCGAAAACTGTTTTTCTTGTATTTATTTTACACACATTGGAATTGAGGCTAGCTGTCATACGAAATAGGTCTTGCGATTATTGAAGCGGAATTTCGTTATGAACTGCGGCTGATTATTCCATCTTGATATCGGATCTGACACTTGCTAGTGATATAACTATAGTATTGACAAATTCATATATATTGGATCTTTTCGTATTTTTTCAATAACCTTTTTTATACAAAAGGAAGGCATTGGAATGTTTGTTTTTGTTTGTCAATATCAATTAAGCATCACAGTGTAATAGAACGTTCCCATATTGTATATCTAGCTTCAAGAATGAAAGCAAAGAAACTGCCAAATACCCATTTTCGAATGAGATATATTTATTGAGAATTAATTTTTGAGAATTAATTTATATGAACTGAGGGACACATTTTCAATTTCGACCATCCACATTTTTCTTTGATGTGGATGTTATACGAATTAGGTCTTTGGATTATACACGTCGGTTGGGCACGGGTTTCTGTTGCTTCAATGCATTTTGTCTCACTCCATGCATCATATTTGAAAATAGTTTGATGGGATCTGCCTTTCGTCTTCTCTCAATACTTCCTGGCCTGAATCCATTCCTTTCATTTCTTGTAACATTCATTCATTTCATCTAGCAAGTTAACTGGTTTTCTCTAATTAGATATCGAAACATTGGTGAGATTAGAAAAGTTGAATCCATCTTTTTTCTGTATGTCCATAATTTCGACATGGCACTGATGGAGTTAACAAATGCAAGCGGCAACTTTATATAGACCTGTTCTTGGTTAATAATTGACCACAAGCTAGATTCATACATGCAAGCGGCAACTTCATGTGAAGTCGTTCTTGGATAATAGTTGACCACTAGCAGCTAGTTGATAATCCTTAACCTAAGTCGAGCAGATTTTAACATGTGTGAAACATATTAAACACATACCATAATTAAACGTACCATTAAACGGGCGGTGAGAAACGAAGCCGGCGTACTGACAAGAAGTCATATTACCCCACCGACAAATATACTGACTGCATATTTCTAAAAAACACCACAAGAATCAAAACTGACCCCTGTGATGATTTTTATCTAAACCCCGATTTTATTGTGACTGTTCATGTGGATATATTGAATGACATGACCACGCGGCCCCTAACACTGACTTGGGCGGTATTAGATACAAATATTTCAGAGCGACGATATATAGCCCTGTAACACTGACTATGCTATAAAGAATATACACGAGAGTACAAAACAGACATTACAGAGACTTCATTCCAGAGTATTGGAAGTTTGATTTCTCGTTTTGCTCAACTAGTATCCAACCACAAAGTGTTAAAAGATTGAGCTCTGTAGACCCAAGTGTGAAGAAGATATCGAAGCTTAATCACCCATACCCCCATTCCTTGTTTGTTTTTGTGTTACTTCGAGAGCATTGGGAGAAGGCATCATGCGACCTTACTCATTACCGTAGACGTCAACACCCCGTTCCAAGTAAGTCATGCATTCATGATCTTGAATGCACACATCACGCAAAAGCTAACAGGGTAGCAATACACCGTTGGAAAATTACAATAAAAGGTAAAAAAAAAATACTTCCATGGTGATAATAACGACATAGTGACACCAACATTGAAGATAATCGGAAAATGGGATTGCTTTATCTGAATGATCCGTAAACAGACTAAATATGTGTTAAATTTCATTGCGTTAGGATCGGGGAGAAATAAAATATTAGAACGTAACCCCTATTTCGGCTTCATATTTCTCATGCTCTGATGCCGTTAAACATGGTTTATGTTGGATCCATGAAGTGCATATGAGATGGTTACATCAGGTCTAGAATTAACGAAGAGAGGATTATCTTTCACAAATACAAATCAGGCAGAATGCAAAAAGAGTTTCTGCAACTGCAAAACAAAAAATTGAGTCTCATTTCAAAAAAAATCGAGGAAAAATGTACCCTCCAAGTTATGACGTCATCTTGACGTAAAAACGTAAAAGTCGTAACTTGGATTACGTTATCTAATAGAACATTATTCAGAGGTCAGGTATGCGAAGTTACAGAAAGTTTAGTGCAAGAATAAAAAAGATATACGTTCATAAATACCCCTACCCTCATCTTAGAGTTAATTTTGTCTTGTTCAGACAGCGGTGAAGAAATGCATGCTGTGACCTTAGGCACCACCGTAGATGCCTACATCAGGTCTAGGACTGACCTGCAGATGATACTCGTTCATAAACAGTGGTCAAACTAAATCTACGCGGGGGGTGATACGCAAACCTTATTTAGACCCCTTTTTGCGATTTGGCTACCGGACTATGAGTATATACTATCAGTGTCAGTTCATAGTTGGTATGAAATAAAGAAACACAAACACTAGTTTCTGGCAATGTGGTACGTACATCAATAATACCTTGATATTCTTTATCATGAAAGCATGTTTTATTTCAATCCATTTTTCACTTTTGATATCTAAATACAGTCATTAGTGCAGATATATCTTCGAATGAAGCCCAAACACAACAGATGAGATCAAGGTGACTATGTTATCAAGATATCTTCTAAATATGATATATTCTCCTGTAGTGCTGAACCATCCAGTCAAAATGTGTTCTTACAAGATCCCGAAATGAACGTCTGATGAATTATGTTCTGTGACCATAGATCAAGATTACAGTGGAAGACCTGTCGTCTCTTGAGTGAGTAATTAGATGGTTCAGCGGGCTGCGTTGAGATGACAGCGTCCGAATTTCTTGCGCCAGTTCTTATTGATTGCATTATTGACCGGAATGCTCACATTCATTCCGCTTATTGAAAGCATTCCTCATGTTACTAGACATATGTCTTCTATTTCTGCCATTTCTGCTGGATTTGGAAATCAGATTCAAATGATGAAGTTGCAGAACAGGAGAATTCGTTACTCAGAATAAACGTCATAGCTGCCTGGTTCACAAAATACGTTGATTCAAAATGCCACACTGTTGCAGACCTCCACTGTTTGACACAATTACCAACAAAATCCAAGTAGACCTTGTGGATCAACCGCTGGTCTTGGCGTCAAGAGCATGCGAATATGCAGTCTGTGTGGACGGTGAGAGAAAAGATATACGTGCTTTTTCTCGCTCCAAGATAACATATTTTGACAGGCCACAAAGTTTCCCACGCGCGTCATGGTGAATAAAATGCCTGTTATATCGCGCCCTTTATAGACATACATGGCTTACGATTACAATTTAAGCTACGTTTGGGCTTTGCTTATCATTAAAAGATGATGTTTAGCGTTTGGTTCTTTGGTTATCAAGCTTTATTGAATAAAAACACCAAAATATCTAAAAGGCTGCAGTTACCATTCCAGATAAGATCATCAACCACAAAACTACACACAACTGGAGTAAGTGCTTTTATACCAGGGATTTTGATAACGTGATTTTGGTAGCTTCTCATACGCTGTGTCTATGCGAGTGGAGTTAATCGGTCACTGGTGGTATAAACTGTCTATTTGACGTACATGCGCATTTAGGAGAAGACAGGAGCGTTAATGGCATATGATAACTTGCCCAACTACCAGTCGTGCACATTGTTTCCACATCACATCTCGCCAGTTGCTCTCTGCGTTGTATAAAAATGTACTGTGCAACGAAATTTAACAAGAGCCCAAGGGGCTTCAATATACGCCCGTATATCTGGAATCACATTGGTCCAAATTTCAAGGTTGTTTAATAGCCTTGATTCCAATTGGTAGCTAGCAATCCAGAGAAAGGTCTACAATTTTGTGCTTCTGAGAATGTAACATATATCACATCTTATATTGAATGATAACCTAAAATGAGCTTAACTCTTGGCAACTAATTGATCTTGGAGCAAGAGCCGAGAGCTCACATATCCCACACTGAAATCGACAATAGTCAAACACAAGAAAATAGTAGTTTTTCTGCAAATGGATTTCTCTCAGACGAGAAAATTTTTCATGAAGGAAGAAGAAAGTGATGAAGTAAACCTTTGTTCTTGAGTTAATATTAAAACAGGTATGAAGGTCATAAAGGACCCATCTCTCCGTTAAATTAGTAATTGTATGGTTTTTATTTCACAACAGTTTAACTAAATGTAGCTGTTTCAAACATGGCAGGCAACTCCACAGGACAAATGCTATATACATGTAGGGGAGAGAACTCTGAATATTCCAACCTAACACAAAAAGTCAGCTAACTTGATTCAGGTTTGGATGACTGTGACCTTGATCTTTGACAAATTGATGTATGGCTCCTCTTTGCCATGCGAGTAAGGTATACCCAAAATTTGGTATCAATCCATACCTTGAAACTAGAGATATCGCATGGACAACAAATGTTAACGGATAATGGACAGAACCCAACATCGCATTACATGACCTCGTCTTCGACAGGCATATGAAAATGTGACTTGTAATGATTTCCTGATTTTGGGGTCACAGTGACCTTGACATTTGACCTAAATTTTGGTACAAGACACATCGTCTTCCCTCAATGTATCAATGGACACAAACAAATCATGATTTTTATGAATTTCATGCTTTTGGGGGCTTTTGACGTTCGGCCTTGACCTACATTTTTGTACGTGACACACCATGTCCCCCTAATGTATCTACTGCCACAAAAAAAAGTAATTTTCAAAGATTTCTGGATTCCGGAGTCACAGTGACCTTGACTATTGACCTTGACCTAAATTTCCCCATAATTTCTCAAGGGACACAAAAAATCATGATTTTCAACAATTTCACGATTTTGGGGTCACAGTGACCTTGACATTTGACCTAAATTTTGGTACAAGACACATGGTGTTCCCTTAATGTATCAATGGACACCAAAAATCATGATTTTTATGAATTTCATGCTTTTGGGGGTCACAGTGACCTTGACCTTTGACCTTGACCTACATTTTGGTATGTGACACATCGTATCCCCCTAATGTATCTACTGACACAAAAAAAAGAAGTTATTTTTGATTAATTTCTTGATTTTGGGGTCACAGTGACCTAAGTTGACCTTGACCTAATTTCTGGTATGCGACACTTCATTTCCCCCTATTGAATCCACTTACAGAGAATTAGTAATTTTTAATTATTTCCTAATTTTTATGTCACACTGACCTTTGACCTTGATTCTGGGGTCACAGTGATCTTGACTATTGACCTGGATCTAAATTTTGGTACATGACAAAACAGCTACCCGTAATTTCTCAATGGACTAACAAAATCATGATTTTTAACAATTTCACGATTCTGGGGTCACAGTGACCTTGACCTTTGACCTCCTACATTTTGATATGTGGCACATCGTGTCCCCCTAATATATCTACTGACACAAAGAAATGTTATTTTTAATAATTTCCTGATTTTGGGGGCACAGTGACCTTTGACCTTCGACCTTGACCTACATTTTGGTATGCGACACATTTCCCCTATTTGAATCCACTCACAAAATTAGAAATTAGAAATTTTTAATGATTTTCTGATTTTTCAGTCACACTGACCTTTGACCTCTGACCTTGACCTAGATTTAGTATGCAACACATCGTTCTCCCCTAGGGCATCCACTCACCAAAAATTAGAACTGTAGATAGAAAACTGTCAACGATCAATGATTTCCTGATTTTAGGCAACAGTGACCTGTGACCTCTGACCTCGACCGCAATTTTGATACGCGACACATCATCTCCACCTAGTATATCCACTCACAAAAAATTGCAACTGTGAATAGAAAAAGTTCACAGATATAGACCGGACACGAACATTTCAGTGATTTCCTGTTTTTTAGGCCTGTGATCTTTGACCTTTGACCTCGACCTTCATTTTGGTACGCGACACATCGTCTCCCCGTAGGGTATCCACTCACCAAAAATTGAAACTGTAGATAGGAAACTGTCCCAGATATAGACCGGACACGAGAACCGGACAGACGGACAGACGGACAGACGGACGGAAACCGCCATCACATAATACGTCCGCTTTTGGCGGGCGTATAAAAAAAGATGGCATCCCCTTAAGTCATTGAAATTTCAATAGAAATGGATCAGTTCTCTTAGTTTCAATATGAATATTGTCATTCGCATTTTTTGTTTATATTCTCCAGTGTCAATATAGGTTATAGTAAACATTAACTTATTGGAGCGATATGCAAGAGGTGTGAAAAATTGACGTCTGGCGACTAAAAAGCAACCATATGACTACACGAAAGCATTCCTCGGCACCTAACATTAAGACGCGAGAATACGGTGGCTTCTCGGACGTAGTCTTAGTTTCTCAGCCGCGCTTTTATTGCAGCTGTCCGTGTGGAGACTATGAAGTATCCACAGGACCCCCAGCACCGGCTAAAGCGAAATTAGATACTCTAGCTCGGGAGCTGTGATGACAGATTAGCTCAAACAACTCATCTGATGTTAATGGATGATTATCGTGGACGTCTGATGGAGTAAACGCCTCAACATGGGGTAAACCTGGTAAATGCAAGTATACCCAGAAAAACCAACCTGTAATGCCCTAGTAATATCCGAAAGCGCACCTCAGCTGCTAGGATTACCCCCTTTCTCTCTGAGTAATTGGTAAATCTCAATCAATAAACTAACGAATATGCTTTTAACAGTATTTTCGTTATTTTGAGATTACACTATATTAGAATAGCACAAATTCTAGTGCTGAACAATTGGTCGAGTCCCGTGCGGGATTCGAACAAGCGACCCCAGAGTCAGGCACCTAATCGCCAGCACTGTATGTCGGCGATCTAAACCACTCGGCCAACGGGCCTCCCACAAAATATGAGGTAGCAGACCGGTAGTCTTGAACGCGAACATACAGTACCCCTCTGATGATCGTAATGACACAGCTCCCAAAGCTGAATAGATATATTTTTATCATTTAGAAAGTGATAGTATAACAGTATTTTCGTTATTTTGGGATTACACTATCTTAGAATAGCACAAATTATAGTGCTGACAAATTGGTCGAGTCCCGTGTGGGATTTAATCGGTGTCTGTCACTGATGTACAGGGAGATTAAACGGTTTCAGGCATTGTGACAAGTAGCCTGATGTTTTTGCCGATCACCGAACGTATGGCTTTTTGCGATGATACTAATTTATTCCTACAGGAATCACGGATTCAGGGGAACATTCGACCTAAAGACTGTTAGATAACTTGGAATAAGATCTCAGTTCCAACGGGCTTAATAAAAGCAGAAATATACTGCTTGCTGGGTTCGTTATTGAGAATTAGGTTGATTTGAAAAATGTTAAAAGTTGCAGAAATTTGGGATTTGAAATATTCATATAAAAATCGTTTGGAATAACACCTTCGTCGCAATAACAGTTTTGATCCTAAGGTTCTTGTTTCCTCAAGTGAGGTAATGCCACGTCACACAGGCCCTTCTTGAAGCAAATTGAGCACAAAGAGTCGATATAACCTGATTATCAGGATATTCACATTCCCAAAGATTATCTCTTGTCTGTATAGATGTGCCGATGCCATGCTCTAAAACAAATAACATTTATAGGCAATAAAGTTTGAAGGCGTTGGTCACCTGCTATGATATTCTAAAACACAGCTTCTGGTGACCTTTAGAAAGCCCGATTGTATACGAAGTGACAAGTGAACAAGCATAATCAGTTTTCTCGGGAGTAATTAGAATAAGATGTACATCGTGGCACACTGATCTCGATAACATAATGGCATATAACAATATACCTAATCTCTAGAATAACATATATATTATGGACAAATGCAGTCGAACAAAACGGACGCCTCCGCGAATACCTTTGCCCAACTTATAGTGTGATTACAATATCCATCTCTGTATGTAGCGTGTGGTATTATCGTTCACATATATCGTGTACAGACAGGCAGCATTGGAAACGGTCGGTCAGTTCTAAAACTCCGTGCATTAGCATTTTTATCTTCGACAAGAAATCAAGAAGAGCGTATGCATATGGCAGTCCGTAAACTCACCAGATATTATTTTGTGTATTACGGCTGTATACTGAATGTCGAATCCAATGCCTATATATGTACATGCATATGATAATCAAGTGTCATCCGGTTTTTAACTGTCAATCGGTGAAATTAAAGAACCTTTGCTCGACTTGCCGGATTGTTGTTCAACTCACGAAGGCAAAAGTACCACAATATAGAACTTCATTATGTTTTTTAAGGAAGTGATCGGTTATAAAAATAATTCACGAGATTCAATCTCAATTAAATTGGAGCGATATGCAGGAGGTGGGAAAAATTGACGACGTCTGGTGACAAAATGCAACCATATGACTCTACAGGAAAGTATTCACCGACACCTAATATTCAGACCCGAGAATACGGTGGATTCTCGGACGTAGCCTTAGTATATCAGCCGCGCTTTTATTGCAGATGTTCATGTGGAATCATTCACTTGTACTGCTATCAAGGGTCATTAAGGGAACGGCACAATCGCAGTGCGTCAGAAGCTGCCAATCCTCAATGTTTTATACGTGTTGATCGAAATCCATAGCCATAGCTCAGTAAATACGGGTTCTGGGTTATACTTGAAAGATACCAGATATTAAAGCAACCGATATTTGAATTAAGAATAAACCAGACAAGTCGCCTTTGTGTGATGTTTCAACCACTTCGGTTGGCATAAACTGTTCAACCATTTTGGTTTATATGAACTAAAACCCCATCGAATCAGCTCCAGGTGTCGTGTTGCCTTGTTAAGCAGGATTGTCTGACAAATACTGGACACAAGCTGACATCACTTTCATAATGAGAAATTCGACCAAAACGGCCAGCGTTCTACAGCAATAAAAGGAATGTGCGACCTCCGTATAGGGAAGTGGATATTATGACTCAGATAATAATCCTCCCCCCCCCCCCATCGCGATAATGAACAATTGCATTCTAGTCTGTTAGACGGAAACCCAAATTACGTACCTATGTTAAATTCAAACATGAATATAAAACAGAAAGCTATATCCTGCTTAACCTAAGTAAATTTGAAAGATCGCTATGTGCCCAATTACGCTGTGGTGTCTTGCCTTTGAGAGTTGAAGTAGGTCGTTTCAGAGGAGAAAATGTTGAGTTAAGGATTTGTGAATTTTGTAGTAGTCGAGATGTAGAAGATGAAATACATTTTATATTTTATTGTGAATTGTACGAGACAGAAAGATTACAGCTATTAAGAGATATTATTTTTTCCAATGGGGTTAGTGATGGTGAAAAATTGAATTATTTGTTTGAAAACCACACGAGAAAGTTTTGTCATTTCATCAAGCTGGCATACTGCAAGAGGCGTGACTTTTTATATCCAAGGCGATCCACGTGACAAATTAATTTTGAATAAGGGTTCAGAGTGGTTGATAAGTCCTGTATAGGGCTGGGTATGCTATTACATGTATTTCAGTACAACAATATGATTCTGTACCTACCACTATAAAGAATAAAGATATTACTATTACTATAGTCGGCGTTTAATCGTAATCAAGTATTCGAAATATGTAAATCTTTTGTACCGATAAAAGAAGATATCTATTTTCTTCGCATCACATATTTGCTCAAAATCGCAGTACCGGTATCGAAACGGTGTAGACGATTACAAGCGTGGCCTAACTTCGAACGAATATGAAGTCTAATATTTCTCACATATGTTTCTCTGCCAATGCTAGAGATATTTGAGTAAATACGAAATTGTCGGCCTGAAATGAAATAAACTTACTATTGTGGAGACCTTGGCCAGTGGGTACTTTGGAAGTACAAAACAATAACTTTGTCTGCATGATGAAACAATGTATTAGAACTTTATTGTTGTTGTAGGACAGAAAACAGGTGTCAATGTTGCCTACTTGGCGCGTGAATTAAGCTACTTTCTCAATATGTGCACATGGATACTCTCAATGTCCTCTTTGATTGGCCAACAGATAACCTCATCAATAATTTGTTTGACTCTTTCTCAAATAGCAATGTTTCATTGCTTTTTCATTGACTTTTGGAAACTACCTCACAATTTTGACCTTCACAACTTAAAAAAAAAAAATCTGTTTCCACATCATTGCTTAGTTAAACAAATTTGGAGGTTGTGGAGCGGTGTTGAAAAAAAATGAGACGGACAAAAGGATTTGATACCTGGGGAAATGAATAGATTTATTTACGTGTTGGTTACCTGTTCAAGAAAAAAATAGTTCTTTGGACAGTGGTGGGACAGCTCAGCTATTAGCTCAAAGTGTGAAGAGGCTTAACATATCCCTACCAATGCATACCGTCGAAATATTGACTAAATTCGACGCATTGCAGCTTATAGTAGGCCGGCCAAAGACACGAAATGTAACTTTTGATGGCATTGTTTGTTACAAATGGGTACCCATGCTAAATTAGTTCTTTGTGGGCTAGGGTTTTTGGACGTTAAAGGTCATTTCTGGGTCACTTTTGAGGTTAAATAAGGTCAAAATTGGTAAAAGTGGTTCCTCACTTAATTTCCATTGTGATGTTTGTTACCAATGGCTATCCACGCTAAATTGGTTTTATGTTCTGTATGGTTTAGCACAGGTATTGCTAGCTCGTTAATTATTGGAATTGAGGTCATTTTTGGGCCACTTTACGGGTCAAATGAGGTCAAAAATGCTCTTTTATTTCATATATTTTGTGCTGTTTGTTATTTACTTTGTATGCAGTATGGTTCAGGGTAGGGTAGATACTAAGACAACTTTGACAATTTGAGGTCATTATCAGGTCATTTCGAGATCAAATAACATCCAAAGATTGAAACAATTTAAAACTTTTTTGTGTGAAATTCCTTGTAAAGAAATGGGTATCAAATCTGAAGTAGTTCTACGAGGTGAATTTTTAGATATTAGTGTAGGGTAATTCAGTATTTTTTATTTGTGAATTTTGGTAACATCCATTTTCTTATAGACTGGACCTTCCCGATCAATATATTTGTTGGTCCGAAAGTTTCTTCCTCGAGTTTGAAGTAGTTTGAGTTAACCCATTCTGGCCTGAATGATATATAGAGGGTTCAGAAATTAAGTGCCCTGTTGAATATTCACAGTATCACCAGAATGAATAAAAATCTTGAGCAAAGACTTTCCGTACATTTGGAATATTATATTTGGCTAATTTTGAGCCTATTTCTGTAATTCCAGTGATTAACCATCATGCGTTAATTCAAAATGGCGCTCGTGTTGGCTCATCCATAAATCGCCGTTTTTCAGCTTGTTCGTATAATAGTCATTATTCTTAACCCATTGTGCAAATTAGTTAACACAAACGAATCTCCCATCAAGCCTATTATCTTTCGCTTATTTTGAATCTGTTTGCTTAATTCTCAGCTTAAAATATGATGTTTTAATTCAAAATGACGGACAGGTGGGGTAATCTGAAAATCACATTTTTCATGTTGCTCGTGTAGTTCAAGGCATTATTCTTACCTCACTGCGCAAATTCAACAAACCGGAGGATCCCTATGCTTAACCTAACATTTTATTTCCACTTTGCATCTATTTACATATGCCAAAAATCAAGATTTTATGGTCAAATTCAAAATGACGGCCATATGGGGTCATCAGAAAATCACACTTTTGGCCGTTGTCCGTATAGCTCAAGGCATTATTCTTAGCTCATTATGCAAATTTGTCAAAACCGAGGGATCTCTAAGCATAGCCCAACATTATATTCCCATTTTGAATCTATTTACATATCCCAAAGATCAAGAGTTGATGGTCAAATTCAAAATGGCGGTCATATGGGGTCATCTGAAAATCACACTTGTTCCTGTTGCTCGTGAAATTCAAGGCATTATTCTTATCTCACTGAGCAAATTTATCAAAACCGTGGGATTTCTATGCATAGCCTAACATCTTATGCCCATTTGGAATCTATTTTCATATGCCAAAAATTAAGATTTAATGATCAAAATCAAAATAGCGGCCATATGGGGTCATCTGAAAATCACACTTTTTCCTGTTGCTCGTGTAGTTCAAGGCATTATTCTTAGCTCAATCTTCAAATTTAGCAAAACTGAGAGATCTCTAAGCATAGTCCAACATCCTATGCTCATTTTGAATCTATATACATATCCCACAGATTAAGATTTGTTGATTAAATTCAAAAGGGCGTCCATATGGGGTCATCTGAAAATCACACTTTTACCTGTTGCTCATGTAGTTCGTCATTATTCTTACCTCGCTGAGCAATTGTATCAAAACTGAGGGATCTCTATGCATAGCCTAAAATCCTATGTCCATTTTGAATCTATTTACATATATCTAAGATCAAGATTTGATGGTCAAATTCAAAATGACGTTCATATGGGGCCATCTGAAAATCACACGTAGCTCGTATAGTTGAAGGCATTATTCTTAAGCTCATTATGCAAATTTATCAAAACTGTAGGACTTCGAAGCATAGCCCAACAACCTATGCTCTTTTTGAATCCACTTATGTATCCTTAAGATCAAGATTTGATTATCAATTTCAAAATGGTGGCCATATGGGATCATCTGAAAATCTTTTTTTTTTTCATGTTGCTCGTTTACTTCAAGGCACCATTCGTCGCTAATTGTGCAAATTTATCAAAACAGAGGGATCTCTTAGCATAGCCTAACAACTTACGCCCATTCTGAATCTATCCCCAAGATCAAAATACGATGTTCAAATTCAATATGGCAGCTGTGTGGGGTTATCTGAATCTCCTGCTTTTCCATGTTGCTCGTGTATATCAAGGCATTGTTCTTAGTTGATTGTGCAAATTTATCAAAACCGAAGGGTCCCACATCATCGCCAGATACCTTTTGCCCATTTTGAATCTATTTGATTAGTCGTCAGATGAAAAATGATAGTTAAATTCAAAATGGCGACCATAAGGAGTCATCCGAAAATTCTTCTTTTTGCGTATTACTGTTAGAATATATTTTTTTTCATTCTAGGTACAAACTTGTTTAAATTGAGCAGAATAACGCCATAGCTTATTACACTATGCCTATTTTTATTTTGTTGGCATCATCTTCAGCTGAGAATACAATTATTAAATTCAAAATGGTTACCATGTGGGTTCATCTGAGACTCATTTTGCTCTTATAATTCAAGGTATTGTGATTACATGGAGCTGAAAGTAGCAATTTCTCAAAGCCTAGCCCCTTCACAAAACAGATCGATCTGACTATTTATGGGCCTAGTTTGGCTCTATTTGTACAATCATCAGCTAGAAAAACAATCCTCGACAGACAATATAAGGGTTACATAACGGTTATTATGCCTACCTTAAACCCTACATTACATACAACTAATTCCGTCTGTCTACCCATTCGTAACAATTTGTAGTGTAGATATTAATTTATAACCGATTTGTACCCATTTTTTACCTCATTTACCAAAAAGTTACCCTAAAATGATCATAATTTGAATAATTAACGTGCTATCTATGACTATTTTAAACTTACACTACATACTACTGATTCAATTTGGATACCCATTCGTAAAAATTAGTACTGTGAATATTAATTTATAACCGATTTTCATCAATTTTTGACCCCATTTGTCCCAAATATGACCCTAAAATGACCGTAATTCTAATAATTGACGTGTTATCGATGACTACATCCAAACCTACACTACATTCAACTGATTCAACTGGAATACACAATCGTAACAATTAGTACTGTGCAGATAACCGATTTTCATTCATTTTTGACCTTATTTGACCCAAAAGTTACCCTAAAATGACCTTAATTCTTATAATAACGTGTTATCTATGACTACCTGACACTCTACACTACTTCCAACTAATTCAGCTTGGATACTCATTGGTAACAAACAATGCGGTGGATGTTAATTTATAACCCATTTTTGACCTTATTTGACCCAAAGAGTGACCCCAAAATGACCTTAATTGACCAAAATCGGGGTGGTATCCCCTCCTACCTTGATCCCTACCACTCAAAGAACTAATTTAGCATGGGTACCCATTTGTAACAAAAAATGCCATCGAAAGTTTTTAAAGGTGTTTTTGGGGTCTTTGGCCGGTATTACGTCCATTTCGGTCAGAAAACTCCATTTGTGGAAGACTGCTACGGCTATTCACTATATCCTGTTCTGGTACGGTCATCGGCTATAATACTAGCATGTAAACAAGGTATAATGTCCAGTACAGACTTCCATAAATCTAGTCACACTTGTCAAGGAATACTGGGTCGTGTTTACCAGGCCTAATTTAAACTTGCGTACAAGTCTAATCCATAACAGCAACTCTCGCATGTTTGCATGTTTGCATGACTCAAAATAAATATCAGCTTCGTTTGACCAACGCCTTACATGCAGGTGTGAGAAACTGAGGCATTGCGTTAACAACATGGCAGTATAACAGATTTCTTCTACGTCTATTATGAAAGCGAATCCTATCGCTATTGTTCAAGGTTGTGAAAGTGGTCTATGGACAATGGAAGACAAGTTGGCGGCACAATAGAAGAATGGTTTAACAAATTATTTGAACGTCTATCAGGGGCTTATCAACATTTAACATGTTTAACCCTATCTGGCCTGGGCGATTTGGGGTGTACCGTAGCTAGGGAGAGAGGGAAAGTGTCCCCCCCGCTATGTATTTTCGCTATCGCAAAGGCTAGAGGTTTGAAACTTAACACACAATATCTTTGGGTCCAGCTCTACAAGAATATGTGAAAAATCCAAGATGGACGCCATGATTACGTCACAGTGACGTCATTTTCAAACTGCATTTTTGGACGATTTTTCGGTCAGGATTTTCGAATTTTTTATTTTTGGTTTTTCCTCGAAAAAACTGCATGATAAATTAGTAAATAATAATCTGATATGAAATAAAATATGTTTTACCCACTTTTTCATGCAGAAAAGCAAACAAATTGAAGAAATCTGACGAAAACATCACTTTTCTGGTACCCCACATGGCCGCCATTTTGAATGTCCTTATGATCCTCTGCTCGGGGGGGACATGCAAATAGGCTCGAAATGACCCTAATATGATACTCTAAAAAGTCATGGAGTTTCAGCTCTCAATTTTTTGTCGTTCCGGATATATTAGCAAAAAAAACACAACAATGGGCGCAAAGTGCCCCTCATCCCCCCTCCCCAGATAGGGTTAAGCCATTGAATTGTTTTGTAGGACGAATCGGTTTCCTATGTATAACAGGGTTTGAATATCTTGCTCAAAGCTGCATTATCTGTCCGACTGTCCGTTTCAGTTCAGATTGAAGGTATAGATTCTGTAAAGTATTCTCCATTGAAATGCCTGGCTAATATATACGCTGATAGCGTTTGGGTGTGCGCCGAGTAGTATAGTCACCGCATATAGCCTCGCATTTTGCCGGGGGAGATAACTCTCTGTGGCGACAGGTGGCGTTGTTTCTCAAGAGACCAAAAACTACCTCCAACACGAGAGAGCTCCCGTACTCGATCGGATGTGACTTTGGAGAGGAGAGGGACGAAAAAAATACCTGAAACCATGGGAAGAAAGACTTATAGTAATAAACATAATCTATAGGTGTTGGATGATGTTATTAGGACGAGTCTAGCATCCGTGCGACCCCAGGGTCGAGCGTTTATTGTCCAGTATATCTCCGCAAAAAATAAACAAACAAAAAGGGGATTCCCCTTTGGCCTCGATGGTGCTTGCCCTCTAGTGGGTGCGTGTAAAATTTCTCCGGATAAAAAGCGGAACACGTACGGACTTTACCCCTAAAATAGGGGAAAACCCTTATCAACCCTATCCGAAAGGGCGAATATCGGCCCCCGGGCTTATGGGGGTCTGCCTATCAAGTCAATCGGGTGGGTGCATGTAAAATGAGGATTGTCCCCGAAAATATAAAGAGCGGAACACGGACGGTACCCCTACAATAGGGGAAAACTCCTCAATATGCTCTTTAAGTGCACAAAGGTCAATGAGTGCAAGTGTACTACTCTGTATCTGGGGTTAGGATGCGTAGGTGTATGACGTCACTTCCGGTAGGCGTAAATTGGGCGTGACCCTGGGGAACATGTTTAGACCTGTCTGATCTACATCCGGGTACTTTCCTCTGAGTGAGTGAGTAAGTGGGATCCGACTGGACTAATGTATCGTCCGTTTTCATCATTTTGCGCATGCGCAGTCTGGTCGTAGTATAGAAAGCAGGCATTTTGGGGATTCGTGGAGGTTTGTTGAGTGATTGACGGATCATACCTGGTCAAATGGGCCGTGTGGGGTATCAGTTTTACATGCGGGTCCTCATCTTACATTTAGGAGTAGTATAGAAAGCAAAAATTTTGGGGCCCCGAGCTCCGAGGTCCGAGCTCCTGCCTGCCTCATCCCCGAGCTCCGAGCTCCCGACTACTCCATCCCCGAGCTCCGAGCTCCCGTCGTTACGCCTTAACGCCCGTCGTTACGCCTTAACGCCCGTCGTTACGCCTTAACGCTCTAACATAACGCCTTGACGCCATGATATACACAGATGAAAGAAAAACAACAACAACAACAAGGATGAGAGATGAGAGAACAACAACAACAACACGGTTTTTTTTTCATATGATTTATTCTCCCCTCCAGTACATCATACCCACGCTGGGGAGCCGCGAGATATACTGGACAATAAACGCTCGACCCTGGGGTCGCACGGATGCTAGTCCTAATAACATTATCCAACACCTATAGATTATGTTTATTACTATAAGCTTTTCTTCCCATGGTTTCAGGTATTTTTTCGTCCCTCTCCGCTCCAAAGTCACATCCGATCGAGTAAGGGAGCTCTCTCGTGTTGGAGGTAGTTTTTGGTCTCTTGAGAAACAACGCCACCTGTCGCCACAGAGAGTTATCTCCCCCGGCAAAATGCGAGTTTATATGCGGTGACTATACTACTGCGCCGCCTATGACAACAGTAGTGCGCCACATGGGATGGATAATGTCTACATCCAGAAATGATCCAGATACGCTACAAAAAACACAATAGTCAATGGTAAAGTATCCTCTATTTTAGTTTGGTCCATGCGTGAAAGTCTGTCAGTTACTTGCCGAAGGGCGGTGGTTCTCTCCGGGTACTCCGGCTTCCGCCACCAACCAAACTGACTGTCACCATATGAGTGAAACAAACTTGAGTGTGACACTAATCCAAATCCCCCCCCCCTATTTTAGTTTCTCAAATGATAGAGAAGGCGAGTTAGATGACAGCTGTGTCTCGACCAAAAACATTTTTGTCAATTCCAAAATTGAAAATATCAACGGCTAAGATCTATTACGGGCTGGTCTATTAGGTATATTTTACATGAATACCACCGGGAAGATTTTTAGGAACAAATCCGCTATTAAAATGGATCTAGTGTATTGTACAGCAAAGTGTATTTGTTTTTCGGAGAAACATCTCGATTCCACACACAACACTGTGGGTTAGACTAAAGCCGTTAACAATAAATGGACGTTATACCTAACCTATGAATACAGACTATTCCAGTTATTATTAAATATCGAGACAATCGTGTCGACCAGAGTAGAAGCGGTTATGAGGGAAAGTGGGTCATTGAACCCACGGATGAAGTGTTAGAACCATTATATCAAATGAAATAATATTTAGTTCTTCGAAGTGTGAAAGCTGTGTTTAAGGCTACCCCGAAAGAGATCACTGGAATGAGTTTAGCTTATGGCCCACTCATGCTTGGTTTCCAGAAATTTCCAAGAGAAAGAAGCAGTATTCAGAGTTGAAACTCATGGATGAATGCGGAGAAGGTTTTGATATAGTCTGGGATTCACTTTGTTTTTCAAGCCCAAATTGTTCATCTAAAATCTAACCGGAAATTTGAAAAGACAGTTGTCGAAAACTGCACAGAAGCCACTGTGCGCATGCTGTAACATGGGTTCTTTCGCAGGCCTGGCCAGCAGCACTTAAACCTGTTATAGTTTTCTCGCCAATTCGGAACCAATGGAAGTAGTTTCCAGTACCAATTTCAATGAAACAAGGCCGACCTGAGATGCCCAATCTTACTGCATGTAGTTCCGCGTTGAAGGCAATATTGGAATTCAACTGGCCGTAAATATTGCCAGCGCGCGTTATAGTGAGGTGGCTTAGTGAAATTATATTTACCTAAGTTACAAGAGCGTGATTTTTTTTACCAAAGGATCCTCTTGGGTCACTCCCTTGAAAAATCTGTGGCTGCAAAAAAAATTCACAAGTGTGACGTCACAGTGACGTGTTTTTGACGTTTATACTTTAAATTATGCTAAAATACAGAATATCGTCAAAGTAAGGTTCCTGAATTAAACCACCACAACTTTTCCAACTGTAACAAGCTGTATACTCAGCAAATGTAATTAAGAGTTCAAAATAGTAACATTCTTCAGACTGTATGGTGAAAAAGAGGAAAAGAGTAGTATAGAAAGCAGCAATTTTGTGGGTGCGTGGGGTGTGGTTGAGGGACCATCCGTGGTCCGCATGCGTTGTATGAGGTGTCAAAGTGAAGCTCTCGTGGTGTAGACCTCGACTTGAGGGATGCCCATGTCATCTGTGACATCACTGCTGACGTCATCAGTAAGTTTAGTGCCCAAAGTGAGCATTTTGGGAGTGTGAAGGAAGATGCTTTGGGTAGAGATAAACCATACGTGGTCCGAATACGTCGTGTGAGGGGTCGAAGTGAAGCCCTCGTGGTGTATATCACGACTTGAGAGATGTCCATGTCATCTGTGATGTCATTGGTGACATCATCCATAGGAGTAGTACCCTAAGTGGGCATTTTGGGGGTGCGAAGGAAAGTGTTTGGGGAAGAGATGGGAATAGATAAGAAGCTCTGATTTTCTAGATATTCCATGGATTTGTCACTTATTCATCGAAATGCCGTGGGAAATTTAGTAGTACAGAAAACAGAAACTATCAGGGTTAATTTTTTGGGGAATTATTTGGAAAACCCCTGTTCTATTCATAGATCACTTGGGTGTAGTAGAGAAAGGGGAGATTCGGAGGTGCAAACAAGCCCGTTTGGAGAGAGGTGGCCATGTTCGCTCTGGCTACCTGGTAGAGTTACCTCAGCGTATTCGGAAGTGATGTCACAGAGGTCATATGCAATTTTTTTAGGTCAACTTGGGGTCGCGGTGGACCAACGCCGCAAAGCCTATGTTAACACCTTAACGCTTTATCTTACCGCCATAACGCCCTAGCATAACGCCTTGACGCCATGATATAGACAGATGAGAGAGCAACAACAAGGATGACAGGGCAATCATGTTATTGGCCCCTCCAGTACATCATACCCACGCTGGGAAGCCGCGTTGGGTATGTTTACAATTCAAGTAGGCTCTTGTCCAATTAGAAGCCGTCGTTTGAGAAAGTTTATTCTTCGGCCAGATTCGCTTTTGGCCTAAGAGTCGTGAGGCAGCCCAGGATACTGTAACGGCAGCATGTCCTGAAACACTTGTTTGCGCATTTGGAGTGTAGTAAGTAAAGTGGTCATTATTGACAATTTCTGCCTGAACGTTCACAAGTACTGATACACTGTATGTAAACTGAGTGTGTGGTGAATAAAATATTATTTAGTCATTAAAAGGTCATGACAGCTGATAAAGTGAAGTAATTGAGTGTGATATCACAAAATATAAGGGATAGATATCTGTTTATTGTATCACGGTAAAAAAATTGTGTTAAAATGATGAAAATGTCCAACAATAATTCCCAATTTGGTGGCCATTTTGAACTCCTCCAAGCTGGCCTATCTGTAATATTGTCACGGTACATTTACTGAACATCACTATCATGTACCTTTCATGTAAAATTGTTCACCATATGAAATAGAAATGCGTACAAAGGGTAGACGGATGGTTTACGTCAACACATTTTACTCCCCCCCCCCTTTTCCAAATTGCATCATAAAACCCATCCCATGCAGAGTTCAGCTTGCAGCCAGAGATTTTCTGGGTCCTGGAACAATCACAAATCAGCATGCAAAAGGTAATACTTTTGTCACAAATGTAAATAACTTCCGATTTTTTTACGATAAGCCACTCGACTATTAATTACGTGGAGGATTTGCGTGAAATTTACAGGACTCGCTCACCGATATTCAACCACCAGCACTTCGTCTGAATATCAGCCGATCATAGGGCTAGCCTGTTCCGTCGTCCGATACATTCGGGATACGAACATTGGCCGACATGCTGAATCGGTATATTTGTTTCTTTTTACACCTACGTGAAAAGCCGATTCCACTGCGATCAGGCGTTCACATTGTGTCCACAACGCTACCCTTACTGTCCAGAAGTGTCACACTTCATGTGAAGTGTGCCTAGAAGTGCCTTTGAAGAGTACACTGAAAAGGCACTTCAACAACAGAGAAAAATACTGGCACACTTCATAGGTACTTCATTAGAAAAAGGCAGTAGCCAAGGGACTCCTCAAACACACTTCATGGGCTTTGTCAATTTCATAGCAAAAAATGAGGGACTTTGTCAGTTCTTCAGCAAAACTTGGGGGACTTCAGGGACACTTCTGAGACTTAGTTATTGTTCGGCATAATCTAAGGTACTCCTCAAAGACACTTCTTGGACTTTGTCAGTTTTATAGCAGAACTTGAGGGACTTCCCTTTAAAAAAATTACTATAAGATTCTAAAATAAATTTGAAAAAT
The DNA here is from genome assembly GCA_036873755.1 of Hanleya hanleyi. Lineage (NCBI taxonomy): Eukaryota > Metazoa > Mollusca > Polyplacophora > Lepidopleurida > Hanleyidae > Hanleya > Hanleya hanleyi. The sequence continues at coordinate 41,224 of JAVTVY010021270.1, read as the reverse complement.
GATATAAGATTCTAAAAAATCCTATAAGATTCTAAAATATTCTATAAGATTCTGAAAAATCCTATAAGATTCTGAAAAAATCCTATAAGATTAAAAAAAATCCTATATAAGATTCTGGTAAAATTCTAAAAAAACCTTCTGAAAAATCCTATAAGATTCAACCCAATAAGATTTCTAGGTTATTGGAATTTTCCGACAAACTGTTACAGTAACATAACATAACATTATAAATTAGAACTACATGTATACAAGTTTCAATGATATTAAATAGCTCTGGGAATATCCCAGCTTAAAGTTGGCAGATTTGATTCACTCAGTGACATCAAATCTCATTTCAATGAAACCACTAAACATCAGATTTGTACTCCACGGTTCAAAATAGCTGCAACTGTGTAAAATATTCACATGTGATTACATGATATATTACTCAGAACTGTGAACACGTTTTTGGATCTTTTAAAGTGATCAGTACCATGGGTTTCTATTTGAATAAAATAAAGATATTGATAATATCAGTCTTTCACATATTAGTGTTATCAAAACAGTATCATATTAGATAAGAAATCTTGTTGGATTCAGATTTTATAATAATTACAAATCCATGATTTTATAGTAAAATATTGGACAAAATGAGAAAATATTTTTAGAAGAATCAGTTCTAACATAACATGTCAGCAACAAAAAATGCCCATTAAAGAATACTTTATATTATACTCTTCATTATTATCACTTGTTTAAATATAATATATATAATTTCTGTTTCTGATAGTCTTTTTCCTCTGTCTCGTCAAAATGGGTGAAGTTATCTGCCCTTGAAAATTTAATTGAACACTGGGGGCGCCACCAGTCGACAACCAAAAAAAATGGCTGACAACTGCAAAAGACAGGTGGATTTGTTCATGTTAAGCTAGAATTATGGAGGTTTGAAGAACTGTATTGCAGATGGTGATGAGTGCAGCTAGTGATATGGTAAGTAAATTATAAATATAACTATAATTTTTCTGTTTTTCATAACTTAATAAGCAAAGAACTGAGCTGAACAGTGATGTAGACCCAGGAGTATCAGCTATTATTATCAACAAGTTTCCTTTGACATACTTGGCTTATTAAAAAAATGATATATTGCTATATGGACTGCAGGCTGTAATAATGTACTTCACCTTATAATTGCATTCAAATTTAATGGGTCAGCATGGCTTTCACAAAGAAATATCCATATCTCTGTCTCAATATCACTTTCAGATCAAGATTGCCATTGTTATGATTGTGTGAATTGTCAGCTTAGAAACCCTAGGCTTGGGGACCTCATATGAAGATTGGCAATGCACCCCTGGAGGAAATCCCCTGAGGGTGAGATATTTTTATCACAAAACTGTTTGTATACTTCCTGTTCATGTCAAAACAGGTGGATTTAACTGGTTGGGGGGATGGTAGCACTAAATAAATTATCTTGTTGTTTTGACTGTTTATTGATTTATAAAATTTATTGATTTTTGTTCCTTGCAGCAGATTGTAGAATATTATATATATATAATCAACTATGATTAGACTTTCAATCATTATAACAGGCTATATTTTCCTTGTCTATTGATTGCACTATTCATATACCAAAGCTAAGGATCTTCACACACTTCAATTGTACATTTCTACCCACATCTTGAGCAACGAGAACATTTCATTTCATACATGTATTTCATTTCAAAAAGTTAAGAATACAATTTGTAGTTAATAAGCATTTATTGTTATTATTTGAAACCCTGTATGGAGATTTAGTTGAAGCAGAAATTAACAAAGACAAATTATAAAAATTCACATGATTGTTTCTCTTCAATTCTAATGGCTTCTTACATTGTATACTTTCATATTCCAGAATATAGCTGCTACAAGGAACTCGGCTCACTTCAAGTAGCCACTCGATTGACGGGAAATGTAATGAGTACACCTAGGTATGGTTGATTTCTTCAAGGTGTATATTGGTTAGAACGTCACACAAACTGTTTATCTCCCTTGTTGTATATCATGGAGTACTAAAGAAAGGATAATAGACATCTTCATCAATCTTTAGTAAATCGTACGGCTGTGTTCCATTCTTTACCCTTTATGGTAGTCAATCTATTCAATCATCCCGAGTGCATTAAAAAAAAAGAAAAACTGGATTGCATGTCATATGGAACCATATATACAACTGATCAGGTTTTAATTATATGCATGTATTTATCGCCACAGGTCAAGAAGTCCACAATTCAGACTGGTGGGTTTCAGCAAAGGTTGGATTACATCCAAATGGACCTCAGGACAACGAAAGCAAACTATCCTTCGAAAGATCTGCTGCTTCAAGTTCAAGTTGGTCAAGAACACTGTCACCCTTGAATAATAATACTAATACTGCAATAAATTCTCACACCAAAGACTGCATGTAAATACATGCATATATAGTACTGTACTGGATTTGTACTAGCGGTTATATAAATTACACGTTTCTTGTTAAGTACCATCAGGTTTATTATAAATATTTTATGATGTACTGTTTTGTCTCACTCCCAGTGTTTTCTCTAAATAAAACGTTCTGTGCTCAAATATACATTTTTGTCTTCTTTTCCGGAAAGTAAATAGCTCGTGGCTACATACCTTTCATTATACAGATTTGCTATGATACTAATAAGGTACTTCAAGAGCACTTCAGAAGTGCATATGAAAGGTATACATCTGTAGAAGAGTGGATGAAGTGCCTTGCCATATAAGGACATTGAAGTGCCTCAAATATTCTTATTAATAGGTACTTCAAGAGCACTTCAGAAGTGCCTATGAAGGTTACCCTTCTGTGGAAGTGTCGATGAAGTGTCTTTGCAGTACTTAATTAACATATTTGAGGCACTCTTCAAAAGTACTTCCAAGGGACTTCATTGTGACTCCAATGCCCTTATATGGCATTGCCACAAAACAATACCCACACTGCAAGCACACTTCTGACTCTGAGCCTTGCACTTCAAGGTTAAAATATGGCCACACTTTAAAGTTACTTCAAAGTTACTTCAAAGACACTTCTGGACAGTAAGGGTAGTTGATCTTTTCTCTGTTTTAAAACGTGCTACGAAAGCAAAGGCGAAAATATTGTACACATGAGTAATGATTCCATTATCTCATGGAAATTACAATAGAAGTGTGACAGTCTATTTCATTGTTGCATATAAACCACAAAGAATGTGGCGAAGTCGATAAACTAGAAAATGGCCATGAGAAGGCGCATTGCGGGGTGCATGTTGGAGGTATGATACCGCGACTAAATAAAATATTTATGAATCTGGTATTAAGCTAACAGTACAAACATATACAGACACCGGCGGTAAACACAAATAAAATAGTTCATTTCCTGTCTCTATTTGATCCTCTAAGAAGTCATTCTACGGAAATAGACCGATTCCGTCACCAATTACAGATGCTTTCTCACTTGTTTGTATTGCGACATATGCCATGTGTACAAAATTCTCAGTGAATCGTGCTGGGAGAAAACTTAAAAATGGGGGAAAACAATATGATGGCCGATTCTATTATAAGCCACAATTTACACAACGCATAAGTGAGTGAATAAAATTTAACGTCGCTTTCAACAATATTTCAACTATATCGCGACGACACAACGGATAATCAAGATAGAATCATGATCTATGGCTCTTTCCAGTATTTTTACCCATTGGTAATCTTTGTCATTATCGGCAGAGAGGTGATATTGTGGCTAGTTACATCAGGTACAAGAAAATTTCAGTAAGCTAATCAGTCAAATACCAAGAGAATCTAGCTGAAGCCTATCTATATCTCTGTGCGTCTAACACAACAGCAATGCGCAATGTTTAAGTTGGGAAGCTATGTGGGGAAAACAATGGGACATTCAGTTACACTACATAGGGATGAGCTTGGCTTGTGATGTTTTAAGAAATATGTAGTCAGTATATTTGCCTATGGGGTCATATGACTTCTGCTGAGTACGACAACAACGTTTTCCACCATCCTTTTAATGTTGCGTTTGATTATCCGCGAAGTGGCACATTTATATTTCCCGGTTTAGTTTCAATTTGGGTTATTTACGTTTAATTAAATTAGTTATCTACACAAATCAAATCTATGAATTCTATGACTCAATAGCAATGTATATTTCACAAAGTGTCATGACTCTGTATACGGGTCTAATTATTGTAATAAAGAGATATGGTACGGTTTCAGAAGGCTTTTATACCAGGCCGTTACCAGAGAAAAAAATTGTCTCTCAAAAATTGTCGGATGAATCGATCGTCATGTTCGTTAATATTCTCCATCGTGAATTCAGATTACAGTGAAAATTAACATAATCATATTCGTATGTACACCTCGACATTTCGGATTAATCCGCCTTGGAGTACTTAGTGGATACCTCAATTAATAAGCCAACGAATTCGACTTCAGTATACCAGACTACCAAATTCCGAAAACTCAAGTGTGTTAGTCATCTATCATCTTAACGCAGGTATCCGTATGATGGCGTAGCTTGTCATGTACGGCAGACAATTATCCCAGACCTGTCTTGTCCTACCGGACAGCTATCACCTGTCATGATTTTTCTTTCTGCGATAATCGAGATATATTCTCCTTTCTTTAACAACACACATGGCAATTTGTGTCGAAGCGCGTGCACAATTTATGCAACAGACACCTTGAGCTCAGATTTGCGTCAAAAGACGTCTGAGAATTTGGCCCCCGTCAATATCGCACAACAAACTTGAGTAATGTAATTGTAATCTTTAGACCGATACAGACAATAGACGGAAACAGACAATGAGGTAATGACAAACTGCCCATCTTCATTTTATCCAGTCAATTTCTACGTTCCCACTTCGAACTTCCCTTGATATATCTGGACCCCTTCAATGTTCAAATAACTTATAAATAGACACGAGACGTCACTGACCTCGAAAACATTTGAAATTCGAAATGGGTCGCACAAGAGCGTTATTGATTGGCTGACCTAATTAGTGGGCACCATATTAGGAGGTAGTACACCGCTAATAGAGGATGATGTCACTCTATGTGACTTCACTCGCAATCGATGTGTACGTTCTGATTGGTTCTTCTGTCGTTAGCTGGTGAAATTTACACCTCGGATTTTGAACGTTGAAGGGGTCAGATAAATCAAGGCAGGTTCGAAGTGGGAAATTGGCTGGATAAAATGAAGATGCAAACTGCCACGCGGGTCGCTTCCGTTGAGAAAAGGTCCTTTCATTACAATTTATCAATGTGTTCCACAAAATTATTAGAGAATGATATAGATATTTTTGGACTACGTCAGCAATAGAAGGCCAAGCCTTATGGGTCTTCATCATTCTCCTTCTCCACCCGACTTTTGTTAGTTAGCTCCTTAGCCCTCTAACTGTTTTCTCTCAAATTCATCAGGATAATTTGGGCTCAGGTCATGAAACCGAAAAATAAATAAATAAATAAATAAATACAAAGGGTGTCTGCTCATAGTGACTGTGTATAGTCTCATAACGAGATAATGCGTATATACCAGAACGAATCTGTATCGCGGCATAACAAAGTCGTAATTTAACGAGATACTTGCTATTTTAAGTCGTAGTAACGACTTCCTGTCTGGATATAAGTTTGTCAACTCGTTATAACGATTTAGTGTCTGACATATCCATACCAGTATCTGGACTCTAATACGCGTTCATACCGAGCATATTAAACTATCTTGTTCTTCTTTTTCTAATAATCATTTCTTGGATAACTGTGGCATGTAAACAGGTCTTTCGATTATTGGCGCGAAAAATATTTTATGGATGACGGCTGAATATTGAAAGTCGAATATGACAATCCTCTGATATAAAAACCCACACAATTTAGTATAAACTAAATATTACATGCTTCAATTCAGCATTGTTTACCCAGCGATCGGTTGTAATGAATGTCTGCGTCAACACTCGTCAGATATGCCAATTATCATGCTGTTGAGGCCTGAATCCAAATCTGTCCAAGATTAAAAATGATGATGAGCACAAGTGGAAAGCATCAGCAGTTCCTAATGCTGTCGTTCTATTAGGGTTGGATGTAAGTGGTTACACCACTGTATGACTAAAAAAAATAAGTATAGCAATCATGCTTAGGCTATTCGCGGAAGCCTCGGTGTTGTTTGACGATATTCGACCATAATGCATATTTTATTTTGGAGATTGGGTATATTGTAATGTGACATTGGCCATTACTCTCTACAAATGTTATCGAGATCAGTGTGCCGTAATAAAAATCCGATTTAATAACTCCCGCGCGAAAGGATTAATATGAGTATACTGGTCGCTTAACATACAGTCAGGCTTTCCAAAGGCAGTCATCAGAAACGCCTGGTGATGCGTCATTTAAACTTTAGGATTTATTTGCAGCATTAACATGTCTAAACAGCAAGAAAGTGACACTATTCAGGAATTGACAGATCGTGTAGCAAAGACAACTATATGCAAATGTTAAAACCACGGTCGATGTGAACGGAATGAGAAAAAACGTATGAACGGATGTAAACTTACAATCACATACACGTAGCGAACTGTCGAAAGAAACAATTCTTCCGGTTTAACGCGAAACTTCTTTTACGACCGATGGCTGAATAATGACGCCTGTCCGAACATATATATGATACCCAAGTGACACTCGCGTATTAACTTGTCAGCTGATACCATAAAAGAACCTTAGCTCGAAAAAAAAGTACCACAGGAGAGTACTGATTCTTTATACTTTTTTTCGGGAAATGATAGATTACAAAATCAATACACGAGATTCAACATTCATTAATTCGCATGTATCCCTTAATAAGGGGTTACTTAGTAAATGAACAGCAGAATTCACAACGTGCCAGAAGCTGTGCTCTTTGTCCGGTCAAATCATGATCAATTACAGTTTGATGATAGCATAAACCCTTGCCAAACCATGGGGTTTATGAATGATTGAATGCGACCAAGTAGATAGAAAGGATGAAGATACCGATGCGAATCTAATCTCTCAATGACGGTATACATGTTGATCCAACTCCATGACTAAATAACTCGGCATTTCAGAGCGAACAGTTCGGTTATGGAAATTCGTTGTTGGCGACGGCTGCCAAACGAACGTCGGATACTTGATAGACAGCAGTTGAAGGCCCATAATTTCTCGGGGCGATATGTGGTAACAACTTGTAGCATACAAATTAGATCATTGGATTCGTAGTGAACAGAGCCAGTTTTCATGTTTAAAGCTCATCAGGCTGATTTCCCAAAGTCAAATGTTCTTTAATTTACAACCTGAAACAGAATTTATATAATCCTTTTGAAATATGAAATGAAAAAGCGGTCAAGAGTTTTTTTAAAATGGCAGCCGTTGATCGTTGATCGTTAGGTATGAACGTTAGGTATGAACGTTACTGCTGTGGCAGTTACAAAAAAATGTATCAATATTTTGTTTAGTTTAATCGTGATAAAAGGTGTGTCGATACTATTGTTAGAAATTTCAGCCTGTTCTGAATAATGCCCATGTTATTATAGCTCCATAGGCACATAAACGTGAACTACTCCCTGTACAAAGCAACTGAACGAGATTACATTGTAAGTTATTAAAATTTCAAAATGACTGGGTTTTATGAGATTTGATATTTCATTCTGTATGAACCGGGCTAGTCATCTTTACATTTTAATGATATAGCCCCTCCGCTTCGTCCTCCAATCAGCTACTTGTATGTGTGGTTAACTATTCTCTGACAATTGTTGAACTACAGCTGATATCCGCCCGCTTTCTACAGCGAACAACGGCTTGTGTGTATCAAACTGGATACGGTGACTGATGCTTTACTCCACCCCCCACCCACCCTGCCAATAATGAATATTCGTTTCCTTCCCATTCGGCATTCACGCTATGCCAGACCTCTGTAAAAAATATGCTTCTTAATGAAAATCTCAAATGAACGTAAAACAATTGCACTGAAGTGACAGAAATCGTATACTTTGCATTGTCTCCTCGGAAGCACATGCAATTTTACAACACGAAGATTGATAACAGGGCTATTGAACAGTTTCATCCCTCTCATCTCGGTATGGAGTTCAGGGAGGGTTCCTTGTTTTATGGACCGCACTGCGGTGGTCTAATGGCTAGAGCGTCGGCCTCGTAAGCGGTAGGTACTGGGTTCGATCCCAGGCCGGGTCATACCTAAGATTTGAAAAATGGAACTTGTTGCTCCCTCGCTTACGCTCAGCATTAAGAGGATAGAACAAGGACTGGTTCGCTCGGTGTCAGTATAATGTGACTGAGTGGGGTGTCATGTCTGCCTTCGGCATGATATTTCAGTGGGACGCACTATAAAATGGCAGCATTAGATCTGCTCTGTTACAAGTAGGTGCCCCTGTCCCTCCCCCCCTCCCTTCCCTTCCCCGTCGTGATATAGCTGAAAAAATGTTGAAAGCGACGTTAAACCCTATTCACTCACTCACTCACTCCTTGTTTTATGATCTGTCTCAAGTGTACCACATGTATTACGGAGGCGTCGCATTGAACTACATTCATCTCTTATCAGAGTCAAATGCGTTTTAGGTCGTTTCCCGTCACGACACAGACGTAATTTCAGTTGTTTCAGCAACTTCGACGGTACCCAAACTCCTGGTGAGCAGGCAATTGTCAAATTATTGTCGGGTTGGTTGACTCTACGATACAAATGATATTCCCGAAGCATCAACCAGGTATTCGTAGTTCATTCGATCAGATGGTATAAAAGATTTCATAAATATAAGTAGTTATCCTATTCTTATGTAATATGTGATTATCCGTGGGTTATATTTCATATCGACAATTAAATGTCTATAGGTTTACATTCAGAAAGGATCGAGACAACATAAAAGTAAAACCTCGAACAATGGTAGACATTTGTATACCCCATCTTCTATTCTCGAATGTTGGAGAATAAAATCATATTTTGGTGACAGCGATGCTTCGATTTAAAACATTTTTTTATTTCCAAGACTGAAAATATTGACAGTAAATATTGTAACTAATATGGACGGATCTAGAAAACGTGAATTTTTGAGAAGAAAAAAACAATCCTCTGTTAAAATGAGGTTAATGTGTTGTATAGTCCAGTTATTGTACTCTCCAGAGTCTGTTCATTTTAATTTAATTGGAGCTTGGCAAAAATCAATAGTTAACTCTGCATAATTTTTTTTTTGCAGCGTGTAGAACAAACGAGGCATTGCAGCTTAGGTATTACGTCCATTTCGGCCGGAAAACTCCATTTGTGGAAGACTGCTACGGTCATTCACTATATTCTGCTCTGGTACGGTCATGGGCTAAAATACTAGCATGTAAGCAAGCTAATGTCCAGTACAGACTTCCATAAATCTAGTCACACTTGTCAAGGAATACTGGGTCGAGTTTACCAGGCCTAATTTAAACTTGCGTACAAGTCTAATCCTTAACAGCAACTGTCGCATGTTTGCATGATTTTAACCGTTGACGCCTCAAAATAAATATCAGCTTCGTTTGACCAACGCCTTACATGCAGGTGTGAGAAACTGAGGCATTGCGTTAATAACATGGCAATATAACAAATTTCTTCTACGTCTATTATGAAAGCGAATCCTATCGCTATTGTTCAAGGTTGTGAAAGTGGTCTAGGGACAATGGAAGACAAGTTGAGAGCACAACAGAAGAATGGTTTGACAAATTATTTGAACGTCTATCAGGGGTTTATCAACATTTAACATGTCTAACCCTATCTTGCCTGGGCGATTTGGGGTGTATCGTAGCCTGGGGGAGGAGGGAAAGTGCCCACTATCGCAAAGGCTAGAGATCGGAAACTTACCACATTATATCTTTGGGTCAAGCTTTACCAGAATATGTCAAAACATCCAAGATGGCCGACATGATTACGTCACAGTGACGACATTTTCACACTGCATTTTTGGACGATTTTTCGGTCTGGATTTTCGAATTTTTTATTTTTGGTTTTTCCTCGAAAAAACTGCATGATAATGTTTTACCCACTTTTCCATGCAGAAAAGCAACCAAATTGAAGAAATCTGAGGAAAACTTCACTTTTCTGGTACACCACATGGCCGCCATTTTGAATTTCCTCATGATCCTCTGCTCGGGGGGTCATGCTCCGGAGATAGGAGCAAGAAAAACAACAACAGGGGGCGCAAAGTGCCCCCCCCCAAGGCCAGGCAGGGTTAGGCCATTGAATTGTTTTGTAGGACGAATCGACTTCCTAAGTATAACAGGGTTTGAATATCTTCCTCGAATTTGCATTATCTGTCCGACTGTTCGTTTCAATTCAGACTGAAGGTATAGATTCTGTAAAGTATTCTTCATTGAAATGCCTGGCTAATATATACGCTGATAGTGTTTGGGTGTGCGCCGCCTTGGGCAACAGTAGTGCGCCACATGAGATGGGATATATTGATGTCTATGTCTACATCCAGAAATGATCCAGATACGCTACATATAAAACACAATAGACAATGGTAAAGTATCTTAGAAGGCGAGTTAGATAGCAGCTGTGTCTCGACCAAAACATTTTTGTCATTCCAAAATTGAAAATATCAACGGTTAAGATCTATTACGGGCTGGTCTATTAGATATATATTTACATGAATACCACCGAGAAGATTTTTGGGAACAAATCCGCTGTTAAAATGAATCTAGTGTATTGTACAGCAAAATAAATGTTTTTCGGAGAAACATCCAGACTCCACACAACGCTGTGGTTAGACTAAAGCCATTAACAATAAATGGACGTTATACCTAACCTGGAATGCAGACTATTCCAGTTATTATAAAATATCGAGACAATGGTGTCGACCAGAGTAGAAGCGGTTATGAGGGAAAGTGGATCATTGAACCCACGGATGATGTGTTAGAAGCATTATATCGGATGAAATAATATTAAGTTCTTCGAAGTGTGAAAGCTGTGTTTAAGGCTACCCGAAAGGGATGGGTCTCACTGGAATGAGTTTAGCTTATGGTCCAGTCGTGCTTGGTTTCCAAAAATTTCCAGCAGAAAGAAGCAGAATTCAGAGTTGAAACCCATGGATGAAATGCAGAGAAGGTTTTGATATGGTCTGCGATTCAATTTGTTTTTCAAGCCCAAATTGTTCATCTAAAATCTAAACCGGAAATTTGAAAAGACAGTTGTCGACAACCGCACAGAAGCCACTGTGCGCATGCTGTAACATAGGCTCTTTCGCTGGCCTGCCCAACAGCGCTTAAACCTGTTATGGTTTTTACGCCAATTTCGAACCAATAGAAGCAGTTTCCATAACCGATTTCAATGAAACAAGGCCGACCTTACTACATGTAGTTCTGCGTTGGAGGTAATATTGGAATTCAACTGGTCGTAAATATTGCCAGCGCGCGTTAATTACGTGGAAGATTTGCGTGAAATTTACAGACAATATTTTTGGACTCACTCACCGATATTCAACCACCAGCACTTTATCTGAATATCAATCACTCGTAGGGCTTGTCTGTCCTATAGTTAGATACATTCGGGATACGAACATTGCCCGACATGCGAAATCGGTATATTAGTTTCTTTTTACACCTACGTGAAAAGCCGGTTCCACTGCGATCAGGCGTTCACATTGTGTACCCAACGCTAGTTGATCTTTTCTCTGTTTTAAAACGTGCTACGAAAGCAAAGGCGAAAATACTGTACATATGAGTAATGATTCCATTATCTCATTGAAATTACAATAGAAGTGTGATTTCCCTTGGGTGACAGTCTATTTCAATGTGCATTTAAACCATAAAGAATGTGGCGAAGCCGATAAACTAGAAAATAGCCATGAGAAGGCGCATTGTGGGGTGCATGTTGGGAGTAGAATACCGCGACTAGGTAAAATATTTATGAATTTGACATTAAGCTTATAATACAAACATTTACAGACACCAGCGGTAAATAAAATAGCTCAATTCCTGTCTCTATTTGATCCTCTAGGAAGTCATTCTTCGGGAATAGACCGATTCCGTTACCAATTACAGATGCTATCTTACTTGTTTTTATTGCGACATATGCCATGTGTACAAAATTCTCAGTGAATCGTGCTGGGAGAAAACTTAAAAATGGGGGAAAACAATATGATGGCCGATTCTATTATAAGCCACAATTTACACAACGCATACTCAAGATAGAATCATGATCTATGGCTCTTTGCAGTATGTTTGCCCATTGGTAATCTTGGTCCTTATCGGCAGAGGCGATATTGTGGCTAGTTACATCAGGTACAAGAAAATTTCACTGAGCTAATCAGTCGAATACCAAGATAATCTAGCTGTAGCCTATCTATATTATGTGCGTCTAACACAACAGCAATGCGTAATGTTTAAGTTGTGAAGCTATGTGGGGAAAACAATGGGGCATTCAGTTACACTACATAGGGATGAGCTTGGCTTGTGATGCTTCCAGAAATATGTAGTGAGTATATTTGCCTGTGGGGTCTTATGACTTCTGCTCAGTACGACAACATCGTTTTCCACCATCCTTTTAATGTTGCGTTTAATTATCCGCGAAGTGGCACATTTATATTTCCCGGTCCTGGAGTATTTAGTGGATACCTCAACTAATAAGCCAACGAATTCGACTTCAGTATACCAGACTACCAAATTCCGAAGAATCAAGTGTGTTAGTCATCTATCATCTTAACCCTATCTGGCCTGGGCTTTTTGGGACGTATCTTGGCCTTGGGGGGAGGGGGGGCGCGGGAGCCGAAATGGCCCCCCCTAATTATTTGTCTTACCCCTTGAGCCAGGGGGCTGAAACTTACCACACCATACCCTTGGGTCAAGCTCTACCAGAATATGTCAAAACATCCAAGATGGCCGACATGATTACGTCACAGTGACGACGTTTTCACACTGCATTTTTGGACGATTTTTCGGTCTGGATTTTCGAATTTTTTATTTTTGGTTTTTCCTCGAAAAAACTGCATGATAATGTTTTACCCACCTTTCCATGCAGAAAAGCAAACAAATTGAAGAAATCTGAGGAAAACATCACTTTTCTGGTACACCACATGGCCGCCATTTTGAATTTCCTCATGATCCTCTGCTCGGGGGGTCATGCTCCGGAGATAGGAGCAAAAAAAAACAACAACAGGGGGCGCAAATTGCCCCCCCCCCCAGGCCAGGCAGGGTTAGGCCATTGAATTGTTTTGTAGGACGAATCGACTTCCTAAGTATAACAGGGTTTGAATATCTTCCTCAAATTTGCATTATCTGTCCGACTGTTCGTTTCAATTCAGACTGAAGGTATAGATTCTGTAAAGTATTCTTCATTGAAATGCCTGGCTAATATATACGCTGATAGTGTTTGGGTGTGCGCCGGCTTGGGCAACAGTAGTGCGCCACATGAGATGGGATATATTGATGTCTATGTCTACATCCAGAAATGATCCAGATACGCTACATATAAAACACAATAGACAATGGTAAAGTATCTTAGAAGGCGAGTTAGATGGCAGCTGTGTCTCGACCAAAACATTTTTGTCATTCCAAAATTGAAAATATCAACGGTTAAGATCTATTACGGGCTGGTCTATTAGATATATATTTACATGAATACCACCGGGAAGATTTTTAGGAACAAATCCGCTGTTAAAATGAATCTAGTGTATTGTACAGCAAAATAAATGTTTTTCGGAGAAACATCCAGACTCCACACAACGCTGTGGTTAGACTAAAGCCATTAACAATAAATGGACGTTATACCTAACCTATGAATGCAGACTATTCCAGTTATTATAAAATATCGAGACAATGGTGTCGACCAGAGTAGAAGCGGTTATGAGGGAAAGTGGATCATTGAACCCACGGATGATGTGTTAGAACCATTATATCGGATGAAATAATATTAAGTTCTTCGAAGTGTGAAAGCTGTGTTTAAGGCTACCCCGAAAGGGATGGGTCTCACTGGAATGAGTTTAGCTTATGGTCCAGTCGTGCTTGGTTTCCAAAAATTTCCAGCAGAAAGAAGCAGAATTCAGAGTTGAAACCCATGAATGAAATGCAGAGAAGGTTTTGATATAGTCTGCGATTCAATTTGTTTTTCAAGCCCAAATTGTTCATCTAAAATCTGAACCGGAAATTTGAAAAGACAGTTGTCGACAACCGCACAGAAGCCACTGTGCGCATGCTGTAACATAGGCTCTTTCGCTGGCCTGCTCAACAGCGCTTAAACCTGTTATGGTTTTTACGCCAATTTCGAACCAATAGAAGCAGTTTTCCTAACCGATTTCAATGAAACAAGGCCGACCTTACTACATGTAGTTCTGCGTTGAAGGCAATATTGGAATTCAACTGGTCGTAAATATTGCCAGCGCGCGTTAATTACGTGGAAGATTGACGTGAAATTTACAGACAATATTTTTGGACTCACTCACCGATATTCAACCACCAGCACTTTATCTGAATATCAACCAATCGTAGGGCTTGTCTGTCCCATAGTTAGATACACTCGGGATACGAACATTGCCCGACATGCGGAATCGGTATATTAGTTTCTTTTTACACCTACGTGAAAAGCCGGTTCCACTGCGATCAGGCGTTCACATTGTGTACCCAACGCTAGTTGATCTTTTCTCTGTTTTAAAACGTGCTACGAAAGCAAAGGCGAAAATATTGTACATATGAGTAATGATTCCATTATCTCATTGAAATTACAATAGAAGTGTGATTTCCCTTGGGTGACAGTCTATTTCAATGTGCATTTAAACAATATAGAATGTGGCGAAGTCGATAAACTAGAAAATAGCCATGAGAAGGCGCATTGTGGGGTGCATGTTGGGAGTATAATACCGCGACTAGGTAAAATATTTATGAATTTGACATTAAGCTTATAATACAAACATTTACAGACACTAGCGGTAAATAAACAGCTCAATTCCTGTCTCTATTTGATCCTCTAAGAAGTCATTCTTCGGAAATAGACCGATTCCGTTACCAATTACAGATGCTATCTTACTTGTTTTTATTGCGACATATGCCATGTGTACAAAATTCTCAGTGAATCGTGCTGGGAGAAAACTTAAAAATGGGGGAAAACAATATGATGGCCGATTCTATTATGAGCCACAATTTACACAACGCATAATCAAGATAGAATCATGATCTATGGCTCTTTGCAGTATGTTTGCCCATTGGTAATCTTGGTCCTTATCGGCAGAGAGGCGATATTGTGGCTAGTTACATCAGGTACAAGAAAATTTCACTAAGCTAATCAGCCAAATACCAAGATAATCTAGCTGTAGCCTATCTATATTATGTGCGTCTAACACAACAGCAATGCGTAATGTTTAAGTTGTGAAGCTATGTGGGGAAAACAATGGGGCATTCAGTTACACTACATAGGGATGAGCTTGGCTTGTGATGTTTCCAGAAATATGTAGTGAGTATATTTGCCTGTGGGGTCATATGACTTTTGCTCAGTACGACAACATCGTTTTCCACCATCCTTTTAATGTTGCGTTTAATTATCCGCGAAGTGGCACATTTATATTTCCCGGTCCTGGAGTATTTAGTGGATACCTCAACTAATAAGCCAACGAATTCGACTTCAGTATACCAGACTACCAAATTCCGAAGAATCAAGTGTGTTAGTCATCTATCATCTTAACCCTATCTGGGCTGGGCTTTTTGGGACGTATCCCGGCCTTGGTGGGAGGGGGGGAGCCGAAATGGCCCCCTAATTATTTTTCTTACCCCTTGAGCCAGGGAGCTGAAACTTACCACACCATACCCTTGGGTCAAGCTCTACCAGAAAATGTAAAACAATCCAAGATGGCCGCTTTTCTGGTACCCCACGTGGTCGCCATCTTGAATTTACTCATGATACTCTGCTCGGGGGTCATGCAAATAGGCTCAAAATGACCCCAATATGATAAACGATGAAGTCACAGAGATTCAGTTCTCCATTTTTTTCGTTCCGGAGATAGCGCAGTAAGTTTGATAGGGTGGGGGGAGCATTTAGATTTATAACGAGACAGTGTCTGCTTACAGTAACTTTGTATAGCCTCATACGAGATAATGCGTATACCACAACGAATCTGTATCGCGGCATAACAGAGTCGTAATAACGAGAAACTTTAAAATGTAATGTGCACACATAATATTTTCATGATTTTAACCTCTGTATTTTCCAGTTTAGATCACTCCGCTGGAACCCTATCTGTGCCAACGAATTTTAAGTATTTTCGACCAATATAAAAATTGCTTCTCAAATAGGCGGTAGACAATCTGATTAAAACTCAGTCTTAATAACCGCTCCTCGGCCTCTATCTGACATGTCGCTAATTAACATCTGGGACAGTCCCTATCTTAAATCTGTCGTGCATGTCAGACTCGCGACCAATCATAGTCCAACTTCGACAGCCGAAGGGGCGCCAAAATTCAGTGGCGGCGAAGTTCAAGGCGAGATCGAAAATTATGGTGTGCCATGAATTTGACGTGCCCGTATTAAAGCAGGAGCAACTGCATATGCTTTCTTGCATGCTACGTAAAAGACACTGTATAGCCGTTCTTCCTACTAGCTACGGGAAATCTTTATGTGGCCGAGTGTACGGACGAGGCGCAGAAAAGATCAAGGGATATTTCTTGCACTGCTGGATATATAGGTACGGTTATTTTGTTTCATAAAATCAGTTCATAACTGCATCGCAACAACAACGTTAATATTAGGAGAGAAGCCGTTACGCTATACTACGAGGCGTCTCATTGGGCGACTATTTGACTCGGAAACTATTTGATTCGGAGTTCATCTGACGGTTTTGTTATAGAGACTGTCCCATATCTTAATTAGCGACATGTCCGACAGAGGAGCGGTTATTAAGTCTTAGTTTTAATCAGATTGGGCGGTAGATACCCTTTTATTCATTTATTTTTTTTGTTTTTTTTTTTGTTTCATGTCTTGACCTCATCATTATCGTGATGAATTTGAGAGAAACTCGTCTGGATATAAGTTTGTCAACTCGTAATAACGATGTAGTGTCTGGCATATGCATACCAGTGTCAGGAACTCTAATAACGCGTTCATACCGAGCATATTAAACCATCTTGCTCGTTTTTTAAAATAATCGTTTCATGTAGCATGTAAACATGTCTTTCGATTCTATGAATGACGTCCGAATATTGAATGTCGGATCTGACACCCCTCTGATATAAAAACCCACACAATTTAGTATAAACTAAATATTACATGCTTCAATTCAGCATTCTTTACTCAGCTATCGGTTGTGATGAATGTCTGCGTCAACACTCGCCAGATATGCCAATTATCATGCCGTTGAGGCCTGAATCCAAATTAAGATTAAAAATGACGATAAGCACAAGTAGAAAGCATCAGCAGCTCCTAATGCTGTCGCTCTATTGGGGTTGGATGTAAGTGGTTACACCACTGTATGAATAAAAAATAAGTATAGCAATCATGCTTAGGCTATTCGCGGAAGCCTCGGTGTTGTTTGACAATATTCGACCATAATGCATATTTTATTTTAGAGATTGGGTATATTGTAATGTGACATTGGCCAGTACTCTCTACAAATGTTATCGGGATCAGTGTGCCGTAATAAAAATCCGATTCAATAACTCTCGCGTGAAAGGATTAATATGAGTATACTGCTCGCTTAACATACAGTCAGGCTTTCCAAAGGCAGTCATCAGAAACGCCTGGTGATGCGTCATTTAAACTGTAGGATTTATTTGCAGCATTAACATGTCTACACAGCAGGAAAGTGGCACTATTCAGGAATTGACAGATCGTGTAGCAAAGACAACTATATGCAAATGTTAAAACCACGATCGATGTGAACGGAATGAGAAAAAACGTATGAACGGATGTAAACTTACAATGACATACACGTATCGAACTGTCGAAAGGAACCATTCTTCCGGTTTAACGCGAAACTTCTTTTACGACCGATGGCTGAATAATAACGCCTGTTCGAACATGTATATGATAACCAAGTGACACTCGCGTATTAAGTTGTCAGCTGATGCCATAAATTATTATTCGCATGTATAAGTAAAGGGTTGCTTAGTAAAATAACAGCACAATTCACAACGTGCCAGAAGCTGTGCTCTTTGTCTGGACAAATCATGATCAATTACAGTTTGATGATAGCATAAACCCTTGCCAAAGCATGGGGTTTATGAATGATTGAATGTGACCAACTAGATAGAAAGGAAGAAGATACCGATGCGAATCTAATCTCTCAATGTCGGTATACATGTTGATTCAAATCCATAACTAAATAACAAGGCTTTTCGGAGCGAACAGTTCGGTTATGTAAATTCGTTGTTGGCGACGGCTGCCAAACGAACGTCGGATAGTTGATAGCCAGCAGTTGAAGGTCCATAATTTCTCACGGGGCGATTTGTGGAAACAACTTGTAGCATACAAATTAGTTGCATCATCAGCACGCATTCTATTTTTCTGTATGTTTAACGTGGTATGATATAGAACAGGTCCTATTTCATGTGATTAGTTGCATGCTACAAACTGGGAATTTCCAAAGTTACTCGTGAAGTCTCACAATGAGAATGGATCTTAACGGAGTAGATTAGTTCATTTTTGAAAGTCACAATGTAATTAAACTCTAGTAATAGTAATAGCTTGTTAGGCTAGGATAAGGCAACTCCCGAGGTAAAACCGGGCGTCACCATATTATTTGTTGATATATTTCTTAAGTTGTGCATGTCTCGTTGGATTCGTAGTGAACAGAGCCAGTTTTCATGTTTAAATCTCATTAGACTGATGTCCCAATGCCAACTGTTCTTTGATTTACAACATGAAACAGAGTATATATAATTCTTTTGAAATATGAATTGAAAATAGTGTGACGATTATTTTTAAAGTGGCAGCAGAGAAATGGAGCCTTTGAATTATCCAGGTGTACTGTCAGAAGAACCTGGTCACCCTAACCACACAAGATATGGTACAGACCAGACCGACCAAGTTATGCATGTTTGCACATCTCTTTTTCATGGTCAAGAGGCGTGTTCCACCATGCAGAACGTGGTCGGTCGCGTCATGGACCATGAAATAGGGATGTGGGAGTAGAGGAATTGGGTTTGAAGTGATAAAATATTCTTGGTGATCTCCACTGATTTGTAGGCTGTCTTTTTGCTGGATTTGAATTGGTTTGAATTTTGGGGGGCACCAAAAGCATAATATGTAGCCTAGAATCGCCCACGATTATTGAATATGAGAGGCAAACATTTTCCTCGAACATATTTCACTTTGGCGCAGCTATGAATAGGTATAGATGTTTCTGCTGCGGCAGTTACAACATATGTATCAATATTTTGTTTACTTCAATCGTAATAAAATGTCTCGATACTATTGTTAGAAATTTTATCCTGTTCTCAATAATGCCCATGTTATAGCTCCATAGGCGCATGTATATGAACGTGAACTACTCCTCATACAAAGCAACTGGACGGAATATTAAAACTTCAAAATCACTGGGTTTTATGAGATTTGATATTTCATTCTGCATGAACCAGGCTAGTCATCTTCACATTTTGATGATCTAGCCCCTCCGCTTCCTCCAATCAGCTACTTATATGTGTGGCTAACTATTGTCTAACAATTGTTGAACTACAGCTGATGTCCGCCCGCTTTCTCCAGTGCACAATGGCTTGTGTGAGTTTTGTATCAAAACTGGATACGGTGACTGATGCATAATTCCCCCAGCATCCCCCACCCAAGAATGAATATTCCTTTCCTTGCCAGTTGGCATTAAGACTAAGACCACATTTTTGTATCAAAATCAAGATTGATGACAGGGCTTATGAACATTTCCATCCTTATCTCGGTATAGAGTTCTGTGTTCCTTTTATATGATCCGTCTCAAGTGTGTCATATACATTAGGGAGCGTGTCAAAAGTTTTGACGCGAACGCGTTCATATTTGAACGTTCGACTGTTCATTTCCGCATGCGTCAGGCCGTTCATTTTACACATCAGCGTCAGGAAATGAACAGTCGAACGTTCATATTTGAACGTTCATTTTTTTGAACGTTCATTTTTGAACGTTCATTTTTCAATGCACTCTGACATTCATTTTCGCACGTTCGTTTTCGCATGTACATTTTCTCAGGTGTATTTATTTTGCACTAGCTTTCGTAGGTATATAACCCACTTCCTCTGACGAAGTACTTTCGTTCTTTCAAAGCAATTATGGCAAAGATTTGACGTTTATCTACAAAAAATTCAATAAATGTATTTAATATAATAAAAGTGGATCTTTCGTACATATTCTGGGGAATTATTTACCCGGAATTATAGAACAGCGAAACTGACTTGAAACAAAAAAAGTCAACACTCGTGTTTTCTTATATAAACAAAGATCAATTAACAGTTATCTATTTTACAGCATTCAACGATTTCAGATAATTTAAGATAATAATAGGTGGCGACAAAACACTGAAACCGTGACCGGGACAAGTAGGCCCCTAACAGAGAAACAATTCTATCATTGTCCTTCCATATATCATCCGTTTATTAAACAAAATCGCAGACATCGGACACACCACTCTAGGTTTTACAGAATGCACTGAATACATGTATATAAACAATGCAAAGCACATGGTAAGTTACAATAAATTCTATAACAGAGGAAGGCCGCGCTGCGGGAAAGTAGATTTGACTCTACGCATTTTATAATAGTATACATCGCAAGGCAGGTTTCTGTATGCAACCGACTTTGAGCTCTCACCATTTCTGGGCCTCCTGGGCAGACGGGGGCCCACGTGCGTTACGCACGATCAATATACAGAGCAGATCAGATAGGACGGTGGGGGACGCCTAGGGGTTTAGCATAAACGGTTGACAAATAAGTTAACAATCGCGATCAACATCCGTCGAATGCCATGTATCAAACTTGTTATATAAATGTCATACAAATACGTAATATAATAATGTGTGGTTTGATATCACAACGAAGTCTTTATTTGTCTATCAAATTTCTTCAAATTACGAACATTCTAAGGGCTTAATTCACCAACTTGTTCACCCGATTATTGTATCATTCTTTGCGATATTTGGTCACATCGGACTTTTAATAAAACCAAATCAGTATGGTGATATTCTCTGTCGAAGTTTAATATTATATAGTTCATCTGGTTTTCTCCCAAAAAATAATACACGCGGCGCGTTAGTTCCTATATGTCGCTCGTTCCCGGTAAATAATTCCCCAGAATATGCACGAAAGAAACTTTTATTACATTAAATATATTTATTAAATTTGCTGTAGATAAACGTCAAATCTTTGCAATAGTTGCTTTGAAAGAAAGAAAGTACTTCTTCAGAAGAAGTGGGTTATATATCTACGAAAGCTAGTGCAATATAAATACAGTTGCGCTGCCTTTTCGAGTGTTCTGTTTTCGTTTTTTTTTTTTTTTTTTTCATTCTAATAAGAGTCGACACACGATAGCCGTATATTGTGAGCCCTTCAGCGATTTCTGACACCTATCATACATACTAATTTGAACGTTCAAAAAAGAACGTTCTTTTTCTGACGTTCATTTTTTCTGACGGGGTAGTGTTCATTTTCTGACTGTCGAACGTTCGTTTGCTGGAAGAAAAAGAACGTTCACCTGTTCATTTTCTGACGCATTCTTTTAGTTTGAACGTCAAAACTTTTGACACGCTCCCTTACGGAGGCGTAGCATTGAACTACATTCATATCCTATCAGAGTTTAATGCGTTTTAGGTCGTTTTCCCTCAGGACACAGACGTGATTCCCGTTGTTTCTATAGGCGATGATAACCAAGATTCAACTGAGCAGACAAGTCAAATTTTTGTTAGGTTAGTCGATGCTACGATACAAATGATATTCCCTAAGCATCAACCAGGTATTATTATTTCATTCGATCAGTTGGTATAAAGTATTCATAAATGTAAGTAGTTATGCTACATGTATTCTAATGTAATATGTGATTGTCCGTGGGCTATATTTCATTTCGATAATTCAATTTCTAGGTTTACATTCAGAAAGGATCGAGACAACCTAAAAGTAAAACCACGAACATTGGTAAACATTTGTGTACCCCATCTACTATTTTCGAATGTTGGAGGAGAATCAAGTCATATTTTTGTGACAGCGATGCTTCAATTTAAAGTGTTTTTTTTTATTTCCAAGACTGAAAATGCTGACAACAAATATTGTAACTAAATTATATGAACGGACCTAGAAAACATGAATTTTGTAAGAAAAATTGATGGGATCAACCCGCTGTTAAAACGAGGTTAATGCTTGATACAGTCCAGTGTTTGTACTCTCCAGAGAACCATCCCGATCTTGTGGTAAGACTAAGCTCGTTTGCAATAAATGGATACAATATTAAAACTTGAAAAGGACAGGACTTGCGAGATTCATTCTGAATGAACCGGGCATCTTCACATTTGATGATCTAACCCCTCCGCTTCCTCCTCCAATCAGCTACTTGTATGTGTGGTTAACTATTGTTTTCTAACAAATGCTGAGCTACAGCTGATGTCAGCCGGCTTTCTACAGCGAACAATGGCTTGTGTGAGTTTTGTATCATACTGGATACAGTGAATGATGCATTACTCCACCAGCCTCCCACGCCCAAGAATGAACATTCGTTTCCTTGCCAGTCGGCATTCAAAGGTGACCACATAATGGCTATGCCAGGACAAAAATATGCAAAAATATACATTGGCCAGTACTCTCTACAAATGTTATCGGGATCAGTGTGCCGTAATAAAAATCCGATTTAATAACTCTCGCGTGAAAGGATTAATATGAGTATACTGCTCGCTTAACATACAGTCAGGCTTTCCAAAGGCAGTCATCAGAAACGCCTGGTGATGCGTCATTTAAACTGTAGGATTTATTTGCAGCATTAACATGTCTACACAGCAGGAAAGTGGCACTATTCAGGAATTGACAGATCGTGTAGCAAAGACAACTATATGCAAATGTTAAAACCACGATCGATGTGAACGGAATGAGAAAAAACGTATGAACGGATGTAAACTTACAATGACATACACGTATCGAACTGTCGAAAGGAACCATTCTTTCGGTTTAACGCGAAACTTCTTTTACGACCGATGGCTGAATAATAACGCCTGTTCGAACATGTATATGATAACCAAGTGACACTCGCGTATTAAGTTGTCAGCTGATGCCATAAATTAGTATTCGCATGTATAAGTAAAGGGTTGCTTAGTAAAATAACAGCAGAATTAACAACGTGCCAGAAGCTGTGCTCTTTGCCTGGACAAATCATGATCAATTACAGTTTGATGATAGCATAAACCCTTGCCAAAGCATGGGATTTATGAATGATTGAATGTGACCAACTAGATAGAAAGGAAGAAGATACCGATGCGAATCTAATCTCTCAATGTCGGTATACATGTTGATTCAAATCCATAACTAAATAACAAGGCTTTTCGGAGCGAACAGTTCGGTTATGTAAATTCGTTGTTGGCGACGGCTGCCAAACGAACGTCGGATACTTGATAGCCAGCAGTTGAAGGTCCATAATTTCTCACGGGGCGATTTGTGGAAACAACTTGTAGCATACAAATTAGTTGCATCATCAGCACGCATTCTATTTTTCTGTATGTTTAACGTGGTATGATATAGAACAGGTCCTATTTCATGTGATTAGTTGCATGCTACAAACTGGGAATTTCCAAAGTTACTCGTGAAGTCTCACAATGAGAATGGATCTTAACGGAGTAGATTAGTTCATTTTTGAAAGTCACAATGTAATTAAACTCTAGTAATAGTAATAGCTTGTTAGGCTAGGATAAGGCAACTCCCGAGGTAAAACCGGGCGTCACCATATTATTTGTTGATATATTTCTTAAGTTGTGCATGTCTCGTTGGATTCGTAGTGAACAGAGCCAGTTTTCATGTTTAAATCTCATTAGACTGATGTCCCAATGCCAACTGTTCTTTGATTTACAACATGAAACAGAGTATATATAATTCTTTTGAAATATGAATTGAAAATAGTGTGACGATTATTTTTAAAGTGGCAGCAGAGAAATGGAGCCTTTGAATTATCCAGGTGTACTGTCAGAAGAACCTGGTCACCCTCACCACACAAGATATGGTACAGACCAGACCGACCAAGTTATGCATGTTTGCACATCTCTTTTTCATGGTCAAGAGGCGTGTTCCACCATGCAGAACGTGGTCGGTCGCGTCATGTCCCATGAAATAGGGATGTGGGAGTAGAGGAATTGGGTTTGAAGTGATAAAATATTCTTGGTGATCTCCATTGATTTGTAGGCTGTCTTTTTGCTGGATTTGAATTTGGGGGGGGGCACCAAAAGCATAATATGTAGCCTAGAATCGCCCACGATTATTGAATTTGAGAGGCTCACATTTTCCTCGAACATATTTCACTTTGGCGCAGCTATGAATAGGTATAAATGTTTCTGCTGCGGCAGTTACAACATATGTATCAATATTTTGTTTACTTCAATCGTAATAAAAGGTGTGTCGATACTATTGTTAGAAATTTTATCCTGTTCTCAATAATGCCCATGTTATAGCTCCATAGGCGCATGTATATGAACGTGAACTACTCCTCATACAAAGCAACTGAACGGAATATTAAAACTTCAAAATCACTGGGTTTTATGAGATTTGATATTTCATTCTGCATGAACCAGGCTAGTCATCTTCACATTTTGATGACCTAGCCCATCCTCTTCCTCCAATCAGCTACTTGTATGTGTGGCTAACTATTGTCTAACAATTGTTGAACTACAGCTGATGTCCGCCCGCTTTCTCTAGTGCACAATGGCTTGTGTGAGTTTTGTATCAAAACTGGATACGGTGACTGATGCATAATTCCACCAGCATCCCCCACCAAGAATGAATATTCCTTTCCTTGCCAGTTGGCATTAAGACTAAGACCACATTTTTGTATCAAAATCAAGATTGATGACAGGGCTTATGAACATTTCCATCCTCATCTCGGTATAGAGTTCTGTGTTCCTTTTATATGATCTGTCTCAAGTGTGTCATATACATTACGGAGGCGTAGCATTGAACTACATTCATATCCTATCAGAGTTTAATGCGTTTTAGGTCGTTTTCCGTCAGGACACAGACGTGATTCCCGTTGTTTCTATAGGCGATGATAACCAAGATTCAACTGAGCAGACAAGTCAAATTTTTGTTAGGTTAGTCGATGCTACGATACAAATGATATTCCCTAAGCATCAACCAGGTATTCTTATTTCATTCGATCAGTTGGTATAAAGTATTCATAAATGTAAGTAGTTATGCTACATGTATTCTAATGTAATATGTGATTGTCCGTGGGCTATATTTCATTTCGATAATTCAATTTCTAGGTTTACATTCAGAAAGGATCGAGACAACCTAAAAGTAAAACCACGAACATTGGTAAACATTTGTGTACCCCATCTACTATTTTCGAATGTTGGAAGAGAATCAAGTCATATTTTTGTGACAGCGATGCTTCAATTTAAAGTGTTTTTTTTTATTTCCAAGACTGAAAATGCTGACAACAAATATTGTAACTAAATTATATGAACGGACCTAGAAAACATGAATTTTGTGAGAAAAGTTGATGGGATCAACCCGCTGTTAAAACGAGGTTAATGCTTGATACAGTCCAGTGTTTGTACTCTCCAGAGAACCATCCCGATCTTGTGGTAAGACTAAGCTCGTTTGCAATAAATGGATACAATATTAAAACTTGAAAAGGACAGGACTTGCGAGATTCATTCTGAATGAACCGGGCATCTTCACATTTGATGATCTAACCCCTCCGCTTCCTCCTCCAATCAGCTACTTGTATGTGTGGTTAACTATTGTTTTCTAACAAATGCTGAGCTACAGCTGATGTCAGCCGGCTTTCTACAGCGAACAATGGCTTGTGTGAGTTTTGTATCATACTGGATACAGTGAATGATGCATTACTCCACCAGCCTCCCACGCCCAAGAATGAACATTCGTTTCCTTGCCAGTCGGCATTCAAAGGTGACCACATAATGGCTATGCCAGGACAAAAATATGCATCTTAATGAAAATCCCAAACGGACGTAAAACGCTTGCAGTGAAGTGAAAGAAACCTAATTCTGATTCACTTCTATTTCTATAGATTAAGACCACAATGGAGCACTTGTCTCGAGCTAATGGATCGGCGTCATGAGTTTACAAACATACGGCAGATTAAATAGCCTGTGAGGACAAATCGGCTGCATAAATATCACAGTGTTTGAATATCGTATACTTTGCATTGTCTGCGCGGAAGCACAGGAATGGTTTACAACACGAAGATTGATGATAGGGCTTATGAACATTTCCATATCTCTCATCTCGGTATGGAGTTCATGGTTCCTTTGATATATTCTGTCTCAAGTATGTCACATATATTACGGAGGCGTCGGATTGAACTACATTCGTCTCCTATCAGAGTTTAATGCGTTTTAGGTCGTTTCCAGTCATGACACAGACGTAATTCCAGTTGTTTCAACATCGGCGTTGGTACCCAAGATTCAACTGAGCATGCATAAGTTAAATTCTTTTTATGTCAGTTGACACTACGATACAAATGATATTCCCGAAGCATCAACCAGGTATTCGTAGTTTATTCGATCAGGTGGTATAAAATATTTCATAAATGTAAGTAGTTATCCTATTCTGATGTCATATGTGATTATCCGTGTGTTAGGTTTGTCTAGGTTTCCATTCAGAAAGGATGGAGATACCTTACAAGCAAACATGGTAGACATTTTACTATTCTCGAATGTTGAAAAGCAGAATCAAATCATATTTTGGTGGCAGCGATGCTTCGATTCAAAATATTTTTTTATTTTCAAGACTGAAAATGTTGACATATTGTAACTAATATGGATTAACTCGGAAGGCGTGAAGATTTTGAGACAATTGAAGAGGAAGCACCCGCTGTTAAAATAAGGTTAATGCGTTATACAGTCCAGAGGAATGCACTCTCCAGAGAAACATCCCGATTGTTGTGGTAAGGCTAAACCCGTTTACAATAAATGGACGTTATACCCGACTATATCCCGGTTATCAATTCACAAGACAATAGTGTCGATCAGAGTAGAAGCAATTCTGACGGGAAGTAGCTTACTGAACCAGCGGATAATGTGATTGAACCATTATAACGAATGAAATAGTAGTTAGTTCACGAAAGCGTAAACCTATTTGGCTTAGAACATCTGGACACCTTTTGGTTCACCGATGTTCCATAAGGGAGCATTTCCAGGAATCATTTTTGAGTTCACATTAACAATTAAATTAATTTTGATTTGCGTTTCCAGTCGTTCATCCGTATACGATTTGTTGGTGTCTGTGTGTCGCCAATTGTTTTCCAATCACTTTGATTGTTTTTCATGCCGATCCGCCTTAAGGTGGCGCCACCTGGGGGCCAAGTTAAAATTTCGTTTCCGGAAAATAACTTTAAAAAAACTGAACCGATTCTTTTCAAATTTGGTATTTCTATACCTCGTCTCAAGATCTCGCTTGGGATTGTTTTTCATGCCGATTCGCCTTAAGGTGGCGCCACCTGGGGGCCAAGTTAAAATTCCGTTTCCGGAAAATAGCTTTTGAAAAACTGAACCGATTCTTTTCAAATTTGGTATGTAGGTACCGCGCCTCCATATCTCGCTTGAGATTGTTTTTTACGCCGTTTCGCGTATAGGTGGTTAAATTTTGTTTCCCGACAATAACTTTTGAAAACCTGAACTAATTCTTTCCATATTTGAGTACCTTGCCTCAAGATCTCGCTTGTGAGTGTTTTTTGTGTCGATCCACGTTTAAGTGACGCAACCTGTTGGACAAGTTGAAATTTCGCTTCCGGACAATTACTTCTGACACTTGACCGGATTAAGACAAATTCGGTAATTGTGTTTACCTTGCTACTGGATCTCACTTGGGATTGCTCTCCCTGCCGGGAACTGAACGTTACGGTTGCAAGCCCGTATCAATTGTTTCAACGTCGGGGGACTTCAACCGCTCGGGTTTTCATTGAATCATTATTTCGCCTTTCATCCATGATTGATTTTTCATTTCATTTCATTTATTCACCAATATAATAAAAAAGATTATACAGTTCAGCGATAGTAACCAACAATATTCAAAATAGGTTAGCCGATATGTATAAATATGTATTGGCGAGATTAAAACCCCATGGGGCTTGTCGAGTGAAAATCTTTCCAGACATAAGAAAAAACATTCGCACCGAATAATCGCGATTCAACGTTTGAGTTTGGGGAAAAAGCATTCTATCGCACATCAAAACCGAACGATATTTGGAAATGTTTAAATGCTACATTCATTAGGTATGTACAAATCATAGCTGGATTGGTGTGCCAAAGATATACGATGCCACAAATTGTGTGGATAATCTTAATACTAGCAATCTTAGCACACTTTTCGCACTCAGGACACCCCTTTTCTTGTTAACGAGGTTTCCTTGCAAATTCCAGTATTTTGTCAAAAATTTGATAAAAAACACATACACAAATAAATACAAAATAATTAACAAAGCAAACCGAGTTATCGGTGTCGACAGGTCTATAATCTATGGCACAATCCCTTGATCTTTAGCTGCTGAGCATGTAAGTGCCATGGATTCGGAACGAATTGCAAAGAGGTATTAGAAATAACGGAAGATAAGTCATGAACTGAAACTGG
This sequence comes from Hanleya hanleyi, assembly GCA_036873755.1. NCBI lineage: Eukaryota > Metazoa > Mollusca > Polyplacophora > Lepidopleurida > Hanleyidae > Hanleya > Hanleya hanleyi. Next base: position 12,504 of record JAVTVY010021270.1, on the reverse strand, counting down.
CGCAATATTCAAGTTCAGTGTGCAGGGAACAGGGAACCGTAATCAGCGGAAGTGAATTAATCAAGTGACGTAGTCACCGATAGAGAAGCTGCAAAATCGGTTCGGGGATCATGACCAGGGTGCAATAAGCGAGACATTCGACCAATCAAAATGAAATTTACAATTGCCATAGTTGTTCATGTGACCATAATTTGTAGAGTATCGTAGGCAATATTTGATTAAGTGACTATAATTTGCATAGAATCGTCGGTCATGTTTGATTTCCAGACTATTTGCAAACAATAATCGGCTATGTCCGTTGTTTCGGACAATTAAGAATTAAATACTCGCTCTATCTACAGATGGGTTCAATACTCATATTACAGCCCTGAGAAGCAAGTTGGTTGACTTTGTGCCAACAGTAAATCCATACGATAATTTAACTCCGACTATTAGTCATCGCCTCCACGGATTGGTAATGCTAATGTTTGAAACGCCACTCCCCCAACCGTCACCACTTTGAAAGAGTTCCATGTCCCTGCTAAATATCCCCTATCCCCAGACGGGTTAAATACCCACATCACAACCATGAGAAGCAACTTTACTGAATTCTTGCCGGTAGCTAATCCATACCATAAGCTGAAGTTAGGTCAGATTGGAGGTGGGTTGTATTTGCACTTAGCTCTCTGTTATTTAAATATTTCTTAGATTTGTCGCTGGTGTTATCGCAAATTTCGTGTATAATATATTAGTGAACGTTGGTGGCAACTGTATGTGGGACAGTTTTGAATTAATTCGTAAGATTTTCGCTGCTCGAGCCTTTTCGTTCCATCGATTTAGCCAGGTATATATTTGGCTCGGACATTTTACTTAACAATATTCTATCTGAGTTTTGTGTTATCCCCAGTAAATATCTCCGTATTTTCATTCCCTGGAGGGGAAGAGGAGGGGCTGTGTTACCTACTCGTCACAGAGCAGATCTTATGCTGCCATTTTTATAGTGCTGTCCCACTGAAATATCATGCCGTAGGCAGACATGCCACCCCACTCAGTCACATTATACTGACACCGAGCGAACTAGTCCTTGTTCTATCCTCTTAATGCTGAGCGTAAGCGAGGAATCAACAAGTTCGATTTTCAAGTATTTGGTATGACCCGGCCTGGGATTGAACCCACTTTATTACTTTCGTAATGAGACCACTGCAGGAAAAATCATTATTAATTATTTTATTTATTTATTTTATTTTTGTCTGCAACTACTTGGCTTGGATGCTGCTAAGACGATTAATATTGATCGGGCTTTACAAAAATCTGCTGCATCAGGGCCAACTATCCTCATGGACTAAGGCATGGGTCATAGGCTTTTTGGAACGCGACGGTAAACGGTTTAGATGTTCAAAATCAACATGGTCGTTTGGAAGATACAGAACCAACCAATACATGCCAAATTAAAACTCCACGTTGAGATCACATATTTTGACATTCTAAACGTATTAGAGAGATATGATGAGATGCATGACATACATGATGAGTTCTATACTTTTGACAGAATGTTGAAATCTTGGATCAGAAGGGTGTGAATGCCGACATCAAAGCTAATCGGCGATACGGATTTAATATTTTGGAACATCATGATGTCTTGCCGGCATCATTAAACACTGTTGACCGCTTCTCTCTTGTAGGAAACTAGACTATTCTTATGTATACTATTATTTATTCTTTTAATTTGATGATAATGCTATTATATGAATTAGGTCTTTGGATTATGGACGCGAAGATTCTTTAATGGGAGACGGTTGAATATTGAATGATGGACTAGACGCTTGTACCACAAAATACTTTATAATGTGACAAATTGAGGGGAGAACATTCCCGCTGTGAAGAGCTTTCTTGTGAAAATAAATGCATCATCAGCTGAGAAGTCTGAAATTTATCCAACCTATACCCACACACTTGTATACTTACCTAAATTTTCCATACATACAAGGTACCGTTTGCTTACAGATTCAAATGTATTCATTACTGGATAAAACGGATTTTTTATTACAAGGATTAAGTCACATATCATGAATGTATTTCTTCCAACTCATGAGCTTCAATAGATTTTAAAAGACACATGAATTATTTAACACAGCTCTCTTGTGGCCAAACAAGAGGATGGTTGAACGCTCTCTACATTAACATATACACTGCTCTCGGCAATTTGACCATTTGTAAAGAATCAACGATCATGTTTACTCACGTAAACAGTTGATCATACAGAGAGAATAAACTTTCCATATCAATCACCATAGCAATGTGGACTTATACTGCGTATTTACGTACATTTCACGTAAGAGGATGAGATTGAGGGGAAGTATCTCGATTCTACATTTAGTAAAATCCCTCCCCACTCGGGAAGGAGAAGTGCTTAAATGTTCAGAAAAATAACTCGTCAGATAAACAAGATCACAGATAAACAAATATAAGAAGAGCAATGAAATAAAGACGGGGGTTCACCATGCTATTTGTGAATATATTTGGCCTACATAATTTTGGAAAACTTCAGTACTACATTAGTAGAGAAGTAAGACTGTTTTCGTGTTTAATGCTCAATGAGGCTAATTTCCCACAGTTAAATTTTGTTTAATTTATCATATAAAGCAGAATTTAAGTACTTTTTTTAAAAATATGAAGTAAAAATGACGGACACCACACTATTTTTTTTTCTTCAAATTGTAGCACTGTAACAGACAATGGATCCTTTCAACCATATGTTGAAGAGGGGATGAAGTGCGAATAGGGTTGAGAATGAAAAATATTCTTTGTAGGTCATCTGACAGACATCTCTAAAGTTGCATTTTGGTTGAAGGTAAATATTGATGCATTTTAGGAGTGCCAAAATCGTAATCCCTAGCTTCCGAAGCATCCTGCTCTGATGAACCGCTGAATCTAACAGTCCCACATTTTGGTCAGTCCGAATTCAATCAGATAGCTCTAGTAATACACATAAGTGTTTCTGTTGTGTCGGATATCAAAGTTTTGGTTATTGTTTTCCTGTTTTAGGTGTCTAGGGACTCTAGTTCGTTTATTAAAATCCACGAATGACCATGTTATTGCTCTATAATCCCAGGTACACACATAAGCCTTGTGTGATCTTCCGCCGTGTTAGGTTCACCATGGCAGATGTTATCTCTCGCATGACAGAATTTACAGAGCCTAACTTCAATTGAAGATTTAAAATGTTTTCTCGTTTTAGTCGTTTTCGCATAACTTTATATGAATTTTTTTCTCGTTTTACTCGTTTTCAGTGGTTTTAGTGTTTTCGTTTTAGTCGTTTTACTTTTTTCTCGTTTTTAATGTTTTCTCGTTATAGTCGTTTTAGTCATTTTCTGAGTCATTCGAGTAAAGCTTCCTTTCACTGAGCCATCAGATTCTGTCAATTTTTATAACAGTTGCTGGTTGCTCATCAATAAAGTAGCAAAGACGCGCAAAGTCCCCGGCCAACCGTCGTACGTTCGTAGCTTATCTGTTAAATATCCATTTCCACAAAACGATTAAACTTTCGTCTCGCGATAACCGGTGAGACACGCGCCGGTGTTTCGGCGCCAGGATACGTGACTATTAATCTGGAGTAGTAGCGTTGCGTTATCAGCAAAACACGTTCGCAACTATCTTCGGCCAGACTGGAAACACCATCGGTTGGTTGCTAGCAATAAATACCCGAGTGACAATCAATTAACTTCAGTGGTTTTAGTGTTTTCGTTTTAGTCGTTTTACTTTTTTCTCGTTTTTAATGTTTTCTCGTTATAGTCGTTTTAGTCATTTTCTGAGTCATTCGATTGTAAAGCTTCCTTTCACTGAGCCATCAGATTCTGTCAATTTTTATAACAGTTGCTGGTTGCTCATCAATAAAGTAGCAAAGACGCGCAAAGTCCCCGGCCAACCGTCGTACGTTCGTAGCTGAGTATCTGTTAAATATCCATTTCCACAAAACGATTAAACTTTCGTCTCGCGATAACCGGTGAGACACGCGCCGGTGTTTCGGCGCCAGGATACGTGACTATTAATCTGGAGTAGTAGCGTTGCGTTATCAGCAAAACACGTTCGCAACTATCTTCGGCCAGACTGGAAACACCATCGGTTGGTTGCTAGCAATAAATACCCGAGTGACAATCAATTAACTTCTGGAAATGCGATAGCCTTTCGTTAATATTTTTTAATTTTCGAATCAGCGCCACGGCGATTTTCGCGATAAATTAATGTAAATTGAGATCGATAAGATATTTCGGTGATCTTATTATCAAATGTTGACTGTCCAATGTCCAGTATCACATGATTTCATCTCGTAGAACAATGAGTAACTCCAACTACACTACTGATAGTGGATACACTACCTGTTATGAATGTCCTCTCATACGCATGTGTGCGTAGGTTAAGAACATTTTGATGCATTTGAACGTAGAATTATGGAGAGAGAGATATTTCGAACAGTTATTTTAATGGTGAATTTCCATCGAAAAAGAGCTCAAATCATTGAATACAAGCGTCTAATCCGTCATTCAGCATTCAGCCGTCGTCCATTAAAAAATTTCCGCGTCCATAATGAACTCGACGTTAAACCTTAATTCTCTCTCTCTCTCTCTCTCTCTCTCTCTCTCCGCGTCCACAATCCAAACACCTAATTCATAAAATAACATTAGCACCAAATTAAAAGGAAAAATCATAGTATTCATAAAACTAGGCTAATTTCCTTTAGGAGAGAAGCGGTCAACAGTTTCCAATGATGCCAGCAAGACATCATGATGTTCCAAAAATATCAAATCCGTATCGCTGACCAGTATTCTTAATCCATATAATATACGCAGTAAAATCGTTATCTAGAGTTTGACGTATCTCAGTCACGCTTTGATTGTGACTGTTCATATGAGCAGTCTGAGGATCTTGAAATACATGGGTTCATACGGCCCCTAGCCCCGGGTTAAGCGGAATTAGACACTAGTTACGAAACGTATCGCCATAGATCTTGCACGCTACGCTTGTATTTTGCTATCATCATGCGATTTGTATAACCAAATTTGAGGAACTTCGAGTTGAGGGACTTGATGATATACCCCTGTTTTATAAGTTTCTACATTAATGTTTTGTGGCATTGATTAAAATCGTCACAGTCAACGCAAGATCTTTCAAATGCTACTAGGCGATATATGTATACGACATATGCAGGTCCCTCTGGTATATTATTGTCCAGAAAGGGATAATTTACGATGTCGAAATTGTAATAATCTCTTTCGTCGTAAAGTCGACTAGAGAGAAGGTCCGCTTCATTTTTATAAAGATATAGGTCTATATAAGATGTGCCGCTAGGGCCATCTGTAGTTTCCTTCAAATCCAGTGGAGGTGGATATATATCCTTCACTGCGTCATTTATATAGCGATTATCCACAGCATGAAGATCGTCTATATAGTGTTTGGCGAATGAGAAGGAATTGGAATACCTAGATGCTGTCGATATATTGTATTGCCAAATTTCACATAGATATTATTGATGAGAAATTTAAGCAACTCTATAAAAAAAGAAACAACCCATGAATGATATCCCTTGTATTTAGTAGAGCTAATGACTGCTTTATAGCTTCTAAAATCAATATATCGGCGATCAGTTTGTTTGAACACCGATATTAGACGGACAATTAGGTCCTGATGAGGGATGATAGTATATAGTCGAGAAATCCCATGTGGATAGATGTCTGTACGGTATGTGACCTTTAGCATCAAGTTCTTCCGTAAGACATTTTGAGTTTTTCAATATCCACATTCATTAGCATTTTTAAAATGCTAAACTTGATGCAAATTGAAGACAGAATTATATACAAACGAACTGTTTTAGCTTATAAAGTTTTTGACAACATTGCCCCACGGTACTTAAATTGTTTTACCACTGTTACAAATATTCATAATTATAATACACGCGCAGCACGGCGTGATGATTTATATCTCCCGAAGCACCGAGCCAAGTTTTTAAAAGAAGCTTTATTTACTCCGCCACTGTTTTATGGAATAGCCTTAGTGCTTCTATTAAAAATTCTACAAATGTAGTCTTTTAAAAGAGCGTATATCAAGTCGTATTTCAAACGCTAAACTCTGTTTTAAGATGACTGTGGTGCTGTGGCTTATTATTATTATTATTGTTATTATTATTATTATTATTCTTTATGTTTATTTAAATCTAAACTTTTTTATTTTATTTTAATTAATTTATGCTATTTGTATAATACCGTATAGTTTTACCCGCTACGTATTATTAATTTTACTAATATTGTATATATGTTTAAATGCAGGGCCATAATGGAAACTAGTTCTCGAACTAATTGTGTAACCCTGGATAAATAAAGGTTCTATCTATCTATCTATTCAATGCCAGAGTTCTTAGCAATAGTGGTGCAATACCTTTCCCAAAATGCTTTACCCCTGAAGGGCCCTCATCAGCAGGATTGAAAGAAGCTTGGTGGTGCGGCTTCCGGTACCAGCTATGAGAAGACAAATACCTATTTCCTTGAGAAACGTTTTATGATTATTAAATAAATCTTCCTGTTTGGGAGTAAGTAGATGTATTCGGCGATGGTGTGCTTATACTCAATTCCTTAACCAGCACCTGGTAATAGGAATATTTACATATGAATAGTATATTATTTGGGGCTTTGTCTGCTGGGACTATGACGAATTTATACTCTATACTCACAACTGACATTTTGCTCCCGTCGTTATGTACCAATATACGGAAATCGTGCTGGACATCACAAGTGCATGTGCGTCAGAATGGACATTCAGTAGAGAGCCGTCCTCCATGAAGAATTTCCCGGCCCATAATCGAACGACCTCATTCACACAAGCACCAAACTTCAAGCGGCCATCAAATACTGATATACACAAACGTAATCTACTTTATGGCACGAGAGGAGCGGTCAATAGTTCCAGCATTATTATCTCGGGAACGATGTGGACCTTCGTTTGAGTCAAGGAATACAGGCTGATGACACGATTGGTCGATCGGAACATCATGATGTTTTGTTGGTATCATTGAGAACTGTAAGCCCCTTCTCTTGCACGAAAGTAGTTTGTGTTTATACATGTTTATTCCACTTCCATTGACTATGCCGTTTGTGTCATGTGAATATGATATGTGGGCCATGGTCCCGGAATATTTTTAATGGACGACGACTGGTTACAGAACGTCGTATCTGACAATTGCATCTATATATTACATTCTTTCTAACGAATCATTTTTGGGGTATATTAGACCAAATGCACACCGATTCCGTAATGTTCCTGTGCCATCTAAAAGGTTCCGCCTGTGTTCTATCTAATGACTGTATTCCGCTGTGCTTTCCTCTGCACTGGGCTACCCATGAACTAGCACGATAATTTCTCTGACATTTGAAAATGAGCTGTTCATTCGAAAAAAATCTTTTAGCGAGATCACAATTCAATGTCCATGAAAATGGCATCTAAAGTTGTTCTTTCTTTATTTCCTGCATTTTGTGGGAAATGGCACCCCTGAACATATGAATTACCGACAAAAATTTTTTATCACGGGCATGTTATGGATGTCCTCTAAGTACATCGGTGGTTCGCAATTATACATGTGTTTGATTTGTATTTTCAACACACCCGATGATCCTATATCACATAGACTTATAGTTCTACTTCAAGCCGGCAAATCACGGTATATTTCTCAACTGGTTACAATGTTTGAAATATCTTATTCCCCTGTGCATAATAACGGTGTTCCGATATGAAGAGTATCATGAAGATTTAGTCGAATGTATCATCTTAGAAAAAATCATGTTGTTCGAGTGAATACACGCTAGCAGCCTCTTTACATCTTTATGATGCACAGGCATAACAATGTGATGGCCCACCGCCCTTTATCGGTGACGAGGCCCTGTCGCCATTTCTTGCTGAGGACAAATGGTGACCAGGTCATTTCACCGTCATTTATTGGTCAATAAATGGCGATAAGGTCACCGCCAATATGTGGTGATGAGGTCATCGTCAATCACCATATGATGGTGATGATGGAATATGGCGATGGCTCTAACTCATCACCATTTATTGGTGATACTGTCGTCGCCTTTTTTGGTGATAGCCATCATCATTTTTTGACTGTGTGTTCACATTAACCTCAGAAAATTATGAATATCCATGAGTTTGTTGTCGTATTCCCATTGGAGATGCGTTTCGCTATACCGATTCCTACTAAATTGATCGCTAACCTATATAATTAAAAAAAACTCGGCATTGCGAGATACAGGTATACTTGCTGTAGTTCGTCTCTGTACCCACGCGTTTGTTCTTATACTTTGGTAACTCTTGTTTACAAAGTATCAATCTCATTATTTATATATAAAACCTATGTTTATGTTCCACTGACTCATCTCTAATAGCAATGTTTACAGTAAACATAGCCTTGTCCTAAATATTTCTATCCAGTTATATAAACAAACATGCCCAGGAAGACAATGTTTTTGTTTAACATGTGAGGTTCCGACAACCGGATCTAAATCTTGGTAATAGTTAATATTTTAGTTCGGCTCTCGCATCTTTAGAACACCTGGGTATTTGCCAGCTTTTTGCTGGATTTTTGTCGAGCGTCGAAACGAGGAAGTATACGTAAATATTGTAATACATGTATATCATTATTCTTTTCATTCATTTCTGATGTCCAGCGTGGGAGAGAGTCTGATAGTCGAATTCTTGGTAGACTGGTCACGAAGGCGTATGATATCTGATCTATTTAGCGTGGTCTCGGGGAAGAAATATCATTGATGCCTCTCTAAAACTAGTGGGTGTATGAAGTAACACAGTAGTAGTGCTTTGGTATACGTGGATGTATTGAGTGAGATAGTCTGCCGTGTATTTGATCAAACTTACATCGCCCGGTGATTATAGATTCTCACTTTGTCCAAATGCTCCCGCTTGATATTGTCAAATCTGCACTCGGTAAATTGGTTACAGAGTATTAGTATTCCTTAGTCTAATTCACACTACGAACGTTTTGGATTAGTCTGGGGTGAACATAGAACCAGATCGCATATGTATGGTAGGCCGTTAATGCCAAAAACCTCGCTGATTTTAACCGCGGTCTATTTAGATCGCGGAGCTAATCGAATTTAACTGCGGTTTGAATCGATTTTGACCGCGGTGTAAATCGATTTTAACTGCGGTGTTAAATCGATTTTGACCGATGTGTATATCAATTTAAACCGCGGAGTAAATTGAATTTTCCTCGCATTGCGAGGACATGTTTTCAAACTTCTCGGTCGATTTTCGCGATATGGTTTTTTACTCGTCTTGTTTTAAACACCGATGGTACTCTGTTGATCAAGAGAATGTCGAGACATTTTGATAGAGAAAGCCTCATGAGAATATCGCGAAACTGTCGAGAGGCGAATGAATACAATTACGTCATTCACATGATGACAGCTGTTTACGCCGCGTGTGAGGGCGCTATGTTAACCCTACCTGGCCTGGGTGGGGGGCAAAATGGCCCCCCTACCAAACTTTCTGCGCTATCTCCGGAACGACAAAAAACAGAGAGCTGAAACTCTGTAACTTTATAGCTTATCATATTGGGGTCATTTTGAGCCTATTTGCATGACCCCCCGAGGAAAGGATCATGGGTAAATTCAAGATGGCGGCCATGTGGGGTCCCAGAAAAGTGATGTTTTTGTCAGATTTCTACAAGATTTCTGCTTTTCTGCGATGAAAAGTGGGCAAAAATTATTTTATTTCACATCACATTAATATTTACTAATTTATCGTGCTGTTTGTGCGGAGAAATTGCATAAATAAAAAATTCGGAAAATCTGACTGAAAATCGACCAAAAAATGACGTTTTTGAAAATGACGTCACTTTGACGTCATCAAGGCGGTCATCTTGGATTTTATTACATTTTCTGGTAGAGCTTGACCCAAGGGTAGGTTTCAGCTCCCTAGCTCAAAGGGTAAGAAAAATAATTAGGGGGGGCCATTTCGGCCCCCCCCCCCCCAGGCCACGACAGGTCCCAAAAAGCCCAGGCCAGATAGGGTTAAAGCATGTGGCCATGTGAAATTGAGCTGTAGCTGCCGCTTTCACAATGCAATACGTCGAGATTTCTAAGCCTACCGGGCCCAGGCATTTTGGTCCATTTCGTCCCCCCCCCCACTCAATTACTTTTCTTACTCCTTCAGCCAAGGAGCTAAAACTTACCACACTATATCCTTGTACCAGAAGATCTAAATCGAACAGAACTTGACCGGTTCGACGACGTCACATTCACATCATTTTCAAAAAGACATTTTCCGGTCGATTTTTCTGTCAGATCTTTAGAATTTCTTATTCATGTAATTTTTCCTAAAACCTGCATGATCAATTAGAAAATAATAATCTGATGTGAAACAAAATAGTTTTTCTCCACTTTTCACTGCCAGAGAGGTTGGGTCAAATTAACCAGGTATTTTTGGGTATAGATGCGACGGACCCAAAGCGTTTGGGTCAAATTCCATTTTGACCCAAAGATTTTGAGTCATTTTGACCCAACTATTTTGGGTACGTCACGTCTATATACCCAATGACGAAAACATCATTCTTCTGGTACTCCGCATGACCCCCATTTTGTATTTACCCATGATCTTCTGCTCAGGGGTTATGCAAAAGACCCTAACATGATAAACTAAAATACATGGTGTATCAGCTCTCAATTTGTTGTCGTTCCGGAGATAGGGTAGAAGGTTTGGTAGATGGGCATAATGGCTCCCCCAGGCCTGGATGATGACAGCTGTTTACGCCGCGTGTGAGGGCGCTATATTAAAGTATGTGGCTATGTAAAATTGAACTGTAGCTGCCGTTTTAACAATGCAATATTATACCTACCGTGTTCGTCGAGATTTTTAAGCCTATCGGGCCCGGGATTTTGGGACCTGTCAAGGCCTGGGGTTCATTTCGCCCCCTGCCCCCAAATTATTTTTCTTACCCCTTCAGCCAAGGAGCTGAAACTTACCACACTATACCCTTTGGTCAAACTGTACCAACAAATCTAAAACAAATAGAGTTTGGCCGCTTCGACGACGTCACATTTACGTCAGGGTTAAAGGGACTGAGCGTTGAATTTCACATTTTCATGAGCAGTTTCTTTTATTTTGCAAGATTAATGGATATAGGCCGGAGATATAAGTTCGGTTGATCATCTCGCCGCCCCCCAAAGACCCATCTCCGGTCGGAGACATTTTAAGATTTGTTTCACCCAGATTCCATCTACATGTATAATAACGGATGTATACTTGAAGAATATACTTCTGTGTATTGATGTATCATGGGTTTACCTGTGTGGCCGAGCACTTGCATTGGATATTTAGGTCTACAATTAACCAGAACCTCTTTCCTGGTTCCCCATTGTACTGATATATGTCAGGTATGTAACATGCTAGTCAGGGTACCAGTCTAGGCGAAATCGAAGTCAGCGCTAGTTTCAATCTGTTTTTGGCCTTTTTCTCCACCGTGAACAACTTCCGAAGCTTTCGCGACTGATTCGCGTGAGTTTTGCTGATATAAATTCGATTTACACCGCGGGTAAAATTTGCGAAATTTTGGCCTCAACGGCCTACCATCCATGAAGCCTATGTATTCCGAAGTTACATTGATTATACCCAGGAGTGCTTCCGCTGTTACGGTGTAAGCTTCACCAAGAAAACACCCAAATCCATAAAGTTTGAGTATCATATTTTGGCAGTGTCAACAAGTATTGTAGGCGGAAATCTTGGTATAGATAGCGAATTTGGAAGAAACAGGGAAATACTAGAAGGATATAACCAATGTATTGTTGTGTGATACTGAGGATGTTTCCATACTATGAGGGGAAAGTATTTCTTGCGTAACTCTATGCTATCTTTATAATATAATCAAATCTGTGTAAATATGTTCGTACGACCAGAGATCTGATCGAGAGATTATGAAACTTCTTCAGGACATTTATGAGGGTCAGTGGGAGATACAAAATATATAAAACAAATAAAACGGGAATATGACACCTATCGTTGCCCGGAATTATTTTTTGGTTTGAATCCCTATAACTTCGCCAGGATATTTATGGATCTAATCAGAGAAAGAGACATAAAATCAATAATGAAAAACATACAGAGTTGATCCTCTCTCTGTATGTTTGTCAGGCCTGTACGATCACAGTTGGACTGTCATGTCCCTGTGTATGTGTACGCGTTTGCGCGGCCATAGTTTTGGTCGAAACGTCGCAAAACATAGCTACGGTGTCACTGGAGGAAACTAAAAACTCAGGTGGTCGGAATGTATTGAACTATCCTTTAGATATAATTATGGACTCCGAGAGAAGTCCAGAATTTTGGTCAGTCAGAAGGCCTTGACAACTACGCCGGGAAGAGTGACATAAAACTGATAATCTACTCTTAAAGGTCATTCAACTTCTATCAGGCCATGACCGAGAACATGAAATATACCTTTACATACTGCACTAACTGTCATCCTATTGTTCC
>JAVTVY010021266.1:0-76725 GCA_036873755.1 Hanleya hanleyi | reverse complement strand
ATTACGTAACCCTGCCTGAATCGACTGCTTGTGTCAATGGGCGCAGTCGCTATATATAATTCAAGGAGGTACTCTCTAAAAACAATCGCTGTAAACAAAATTGCACATCCACAATAATTGTGTTCCAGTGCCGTGGTACACAAATTTTGAAGAAAACTTACACATCTTGTGTACCAGTACACACTTTTTTGTGGATGTGCAATTGTTTTTACAGAGTATCATACATGATGGTGTAACCCTCCATTATTGTAAATGTTTGTGGAGTGGAAGGGGAGAGGGGCGCATTGTCTGGATACCTGACTACTAAGGTTTTTGCGGGTTCCTTAAAGTATACTTTCCTGAAAACACTGCATGGTACATGTAGTTTGATGAAGTAGCCACTTATTCTCATCTTAGTGGGAAGGGGGGGGGGGGTATCTGTGGCGGTGTTACATAATTGTGAATGGTTTATAATTCTGCTCGCTTTCTTCCATCATATGTCTGGGCTTGCTCGTCCATAGCCTTCAGTTCGTCTGTACCGCCGATTTTGTCTACGTTGGAAATTGAATCTGTTCTGAGTTGACCTTCCGTGAAAAAGGATCGCAATAGACACCAGAAATTACCTTTAGGTTGAAGATGCTGATCTTGAAGACACTGCTCTCGATTAAAACAACCAGGAAACTTCTTTGATGATGCCCAGGCCTCCATGCGGACTTCTGAGCATTTGTTTTCTGCCAACAGCGACAACAGCAGCTCCGCAATGTTGTTGTTGTTGTTGTTGGTACAGGAAGCAATTTGCTCACGCATGCGTGTTGAAAATACGCTTTGCATGCTGGGATATGAATTACGTCATAAATACCAAACTGTGGCTTTCGGAGTGAAAACATATATTGGTCCAAATGTTTGCCACGCCATGATGGACCGAATGAAATTGGTACATCGTTTGTCCACACCCACACGCTCCTACATTGGCGGTGAAAAAACCGTTTGTCAATATATGATGTACCATATGTTTACCAATGTCGGACCATGATGGTTACAGCTTGGGGAAAACGCGTGTGTAGTATACAAGGCGTAAATTGATAGAATAGCGCGTCAGTGCGCATGCGCAGAACCTTTGTTGACGTCACAATTGGGCGTGTGCGCATGCGTGTGTGTGTGGATGGTGGGTGCTGGGTACAAGATGGCGGCATGTGTGTGGATGGTGGGTGCTGGGTACAAGATGGCGGCATGTGGATGGTGGGTGCTGGGTACAAGATGGCGGCCTGTGGATGGTGGGTGCTGGGTACAAGATGGCGGCCTGTGGATGGTGGGTGCTGGGTACAAGATGGCGGCCTGTGGATGGTGGGTGCTGGGTACAAGATGGCGGCCTGTGGATGGTGGGTGCTGGGTACAAGATGGCGGCGTGTGGATGGTGGGTGCTGGGTACAAGATGGCGGCATGTGGATGGTGGGTGCTGGTACAAGATGGTGCATGGATGTGGGTGCTGGGTACAAGATGGCGGCCTGTGGATGGTGGGTGCTAAAACGACAAGGGCCTGTGGATGGTGGGTGCTGGGTACAAGATGGCAGGGCCTGTGGATGGGTGCTTGGGGGTACAAGATGCAGGCCTGTGGATGGTGGGTGCTGGGTACAAGATGGCGATTGTAGAAAAATTTTGGCCTCTGTGGTCATGTCTACGAGGAAAAGACACGGACTTTACCGAAGATACAGCCGGACTTTAACGAAAAGACACGGACGTACACGAAAAGACGCGAAGGTGAACGCCATTGTGGGAAACCTCCCACAGACAGGTCAGTACATGCATTTCTATGTTGTTCACGCATAATAAAAGGATTGATCTGTAATCTGTGTTGTTGTTGTTGTTGTTGTTGTTGTTGTTGCTCTCTTTTTTGGACTAACCCATCAGAATAGTACGTATCACGGACTACACCCGTAGAGCTACATAGCCACCGCGCATGCGCAGAATGCCGATATTTCAACCCCACACCCAGTCCATTAGATGCCCCTTCATGAATGCTTCACATTGATACCTCACTCCATCCCATCGGTCCACTAGGGGCTCGCCTAGCTCCAAAAAGGCTATTTTCATACCCTTCGGCCACCGCGCATGCGCAGAATCACCCTAATTCAACCCCACACCCAGTCCATCAGATGCCCCTTCACCTAAGCTTCAATTTGATACCTCACTCGACCCACTACCCCCCAAAAAAAAAATAAAAAAAAAATAAAAAAAAAATGAATGTCGATATCCGAAAAGGGTATGAAAATAACAGAGCTCTCGTCCAATCAACACCTAGCCCATTAGATGCCCCTTCATGAATGCTTCACATTGATACCTCACTCGACCCCATTGGACCATTAGGGGCTCCCCTAGCTCCAAAAAGGCATACCCTTTTCGGATGCGCATGCGCATTTTTTTTTTTTTTTTTTTTTTTTTTTTTTTGGAGGTAGTGGGTCGAGTGAGGTATCAAATTGAAGCTTAGGTGAAGGGGCATCTGATGGACTGGGTGTGGGGTTGAATTAGGGTGATTATGCGCATGCGCGGTGGCCGAAGGGTATGAAAATAGCCTTTTTTGGAGCTAGGCGAGCCCCTAGTGGACCGATAGGGTCGAGTGAGGTATCAATGTGAAGCATTCATGAAGGGGCATCTAATGGACTGGGTGTGGGGTTGAAATAATCCTTTTTTTCAATAATTTCAATTTTTATTTTTTTCAATAATTTCAAAAAAATTAAAAAAAATTTAAAAAAAATTTAAAATGTCGAGCATTTACATCGTCCAGTTTGCACCAGCAAAAGAAAAATTACGAACGTTCATCGAACGTATGCTGAGCGGCATCGGGGCACCTTCATGTGGTCTCCCGCGGTATATGAATGACTTAGATAGTGTAATATGTGCGACTGAAATCTGTGTTGACACTTCCATACACATTCTTCAATTGCATGCTGTTGTTGTTGTCGCAACTTGTGCTCTTCGCGTGTGTTGAAAATAACTACTTATAGAGACATAAAACTACATCGATTGTGACTTCCCGAATTGGACAATTTACAATTTAAATACCTGATGTGACTTTGTATATAGTGCCTGTATTTGATCTCTCAAACTGCTGTGGTATATACTGTTCGATTCCGCCTTCCCCTCGCCCGTGTGGCCATGTTGTTTTTGCCGGTCTGTCAGACCTTCGACAAGTTTACGGTCATGATGACCCCAATGTTATATTTTTGTGTTTGAGCATCAAGCTCTGTGTTTATTGACACATTTTACTGTAACTATTTGTTCTCTTGTATTTTATAATTAATGTGGAATTATATGACATGGAAATTGTAAGTTTGCAGCAGAAAATGCATGCACTATTTTTTGTGGTTTTTCCCTACTCGCGTAGCGGGAACTGTACGGAAATTTCGACTGCTGTCAACTTTGTTATAACACTTCGTTAAATGGACTGAAGTAAGTATAATTTTTATGGTATGATATTCTACAGTAAAAACGCTCTTCGGTGCACTATGGGAGCCACAGAATTAAATCGTATTTCTATATGTAAACAGTGAAAGAACTTGCATGAACAGTATGGCTCACCACTATCTGTAGCTACCGTGTTGCTAAATGTCAAAACGGTCGGAGCGGTTTTAATTGTGACTTTTCTTGTAAATATTAAATGTATCTGGCAAATCTATGAGAATAACGCTCCTTATATTTGCTATAAGCTCCTCTCATTACCTGTTGGTTAATTATATAATTGATGTTAAACTTTGAAGTAGTTCCACTCAGTTTTCGCCTAGGCGAAGGTTCTCGCTTTTGATTGGATAACGGATGTCACATGACTTTTGTTTATAAATACGGGTGCAGAGAGGCAGTGTCAGTCAGTTTGCTCTCAGTTCTCTTCAGGTACGGATGGACCATTTAACATGGGCCCTGGAATTTACCCATTACGAGCCATATTACAGCAATAAATGATATATGGAATTATATATAGCCCATAAGAATAACATGTGGCCTATATACTAGTATGTATCGTGAATGGGATATATACAGGCAATCATAGTGGGTCTTATGGGGCTACAACCTGAAGCAATGTTATCTCATACTGCCTCTCTCATCCATGTATGCAGGGCTATGTGGTATTATTAAACAAGCTGCACACCATGGAAGGAATCACTGCCTAGCATAGGATATCCATACCATATTACTGTGGTTATAACTGTGATACATTGAAATTTAGAGCATGTTATAACGAAAGAATAAAGACAGTTGGTTTTGTTACACTTTATTCATGACTTGGGAGTTGTTACATGTAACCGTACTGTATCATGGAAAGGAACTTGAGAAAGTGATAAGTTGATAGTGATAGGTCCTCCTCATTGGTCCTCCTCATCGGGCAGCCCATGACTTGTCACAACAAATTAGTATGCAAATAAACGACAACTCCATCAACCGAAGGAATGTAACTGGTCCATCAGCATCTGAATACAGGAAATACCTACCGATCATTTACCTGGTACTGGTACCCTATATATGGAATTGGGTCCTACCAATGGGATACTCTAAGGAATCTAGTACAACGAACAGGTCTTGCTTTCCGAGATCAGGAGTGTAAACGTTGATGTTGTGCAGAGTGGGTGTACAAAAGATTGCCTCATCAAGGGAGGTAATCCATCGTCCTCATCTCAGATATCGGGCTGTTATGCACGAGCAAAACTCTAACCACTTACCATCAAAGAAGTCGATAGCTGCACATTACATGCTCGGTTAACCCGTGACAACTATTCGGCAACTTAGACCCAAAAATCGTTACTTTTATTATACGTAGAGGTCACAGAGACATCTACACTGGTATCCGGTCACAACCCTAGGTATTATATATTCACGTTTACGTCTTGAACACGTCACATAACTTACAATATGAATGCATGAATTAGTTTGATATAATTTTGTTGCGTATGAACGATTTAAAGTGGAAATAATTCAAGAAAACATCCCGCTAGAAAATTGTCTTCAAATTGTCTGTTGTTGTGGGAGTATAAAAAAATCCTGGTCAACAGGGGCGCGTATATTTCGTGCGACGCTATGTTGCCAATGCATTGAAATTTGAATAGGTTGTCTGCATGGGTTTCAACGCAAGTATAGTACTAAAGTCTAGCTTACCTGATAAAAGAGTTTAGTCCAGATGCATATCTGGGGCTGTTTTTTCCCCTAGGTGGGTATAACACACCATGAAGCCTTCATCACGATGCATTCGTATGCTAAAAAAATATGGGTATCACCACCAATCTCATTTCCATATATATTTTTTCGAAATTCACAGATATTTCCATCGGTAAATCCGGTGTTCAGTATACCACGTGGATGAAATGAACGCACATACATGCTCCCTGGTTTGGTGTCGACATCCCAGCGGTTTTCTGTTTCTTGGCTTGTCACGCATTTTTTCGAAATTCACAGATATTTCCATCGGTATAAAATCCGGCGCACACGAGAGATATCAGCTGAGCTAACGCCTTTTACGGCCTCAATTGCCTGTCAGCTCTCTTGTTGTTTCAGCGCACACGGTGAGCAAAAGTTTCAAGAAATTGATTTCAGTTCCCGCATAACGTCTTCTTCAAGTCCATTTTGAAGAGTCGAGCGTATGAATCGAGTGAAAATAACATGCGATTCATTGGCCTGTCCGGTAAAACTGCTGAGCTGTTGGCTTGCGTTCGCCGCACACGCTGAGGATTTGGCCTCGCGAGGCGAAATTATCAAACAAGTTTGATATTTTTCCCCCGGCCTCGCGGTTCAGCCAATGAACTATAAGAAAAACATATGTGTGTGCATATTAATAAACCACGTTGGCTGTATAGGTCGTAGAAAATGGGCGCCTAAAAAATGAACACATTTCATTACACTGTTGCGAATTGTTGCCAGTGCACGTGTCACTCAGTGCGTTTTCATATCCAGCTCAAATTGACACGGAGAATTTCGTTACCATTACCAGTAAATTGTAAGTTTATTGCGGAAAGAATTTATATTGCATAAATTCCTGCGGGAAATAGGAAGTACACATATATAAAGAATATTGTCTTGACTTAAAAAGTTTGGACATTTCATATTTACGGAGATATGGATTTTTTATAACCGAGCCGGTTTTTCGTGTAAACCATCGCAGCGAAAAGGGAAACGGCTGTCATCTTCGTTTTGCTATGTCACAAAAAGTGCCCGAATTACTTATTCCTAAATGATTTCATGACGAATCCAACTAAGGTTAGCAAGTATACATATTTTACGATATTGTGAATAACTGTGAGCACATAAGACGTTCTGGTTGCTGAGATCTGAATTTTTGAAGTTTGGCAATTTTCTGACTTCGAGCTTCGAATACCCACCGCCATATTTGTTGGAAGCCCGTTTTTCGTTTGTCATGATGGAAAATCATTAATTAATCATATTTTGAGATATATTTCTCAAGACAACCTTGTATTCATTGAAAATATAAATCGGCGAGTAGTAGACGAAGGGAAAATTGGGAAGTACTGACCATGCCCCAGAATACTTCATATGCATATCACGGCCTTAAGGCCTATGTAATATGTAATCTACTTCACAGTTTAGTAGTATAAAAAGCGCAAGTCCTATTGACCTTGCCCATTCCAAAGAAATAAAATCGGCTCTATTTTACAGGAGTATATACGCAGGTCACGTGGGTTGTCACGTCACTTCCGGGTTTTCACTAAACACTACCTCCAAACATAGAAGAGTTCCAATTTTTTCCCTTAGACGTCCGTATGTTCATCCTCCAAACCCACAAGAGTTCCAATGTTCAACCGCCGGGGTGTTTTCCACTGGCCTGGCCCGCCCCAGCGCCCCGCAGCGCGCGCGCGCGCGCGCGTCATCCCGCGTCATCCCCGGCAGTGCGCGCGCGGACGCGGGTCAAAAGGTCAAAGGGTCACCTCCAGGTCAGACGGTCCAATGTCCAATGAGGCAATGTTGCGGCATCGCTATATTCAGAGCTTGAGCACAAAAAAAAGTGGATTCTAGATGAACCTGGGAAAGATGGGCAGTTCCATTTGGACCAATCAGCGGTCGAGAAAAAGAGCCAATCAGCGGTCGAGAAAAAGAACCAATCAGCGGTCGAACAATCAGCCAATCGAATTGGGGTACTCACGGTGTGCTTTCGCTGACGTCCGCGCCTACATCTGGGTTCTTGTACACCCGGGTAATGTTTTTCTGGACATGGATGGGTTACCTTTGGCTCCATTCTAGGCCACTGATTGGCTAATACGGTGTTCAAAGCCACTTGGATTATGGACGCGGATATTCTCTAATGGACGACGGCTGGATTATGAATGACGGACTAGACGCTTGTAATTTCATGCATTATGCTCATAGAACTTATAGTCATAATCTATACGTGTTGGACGAGTCTCTTCACTCACCGTATACACGTACCTCAATGAAATGCCCGCTCCAAACCTAGACCAAAGACACGTACTTGGTCTGTAGGCTGATTTCATTGGCTCTCTATTTTTACTATAGTGCTCTTGCATTCTAACCTTGATGGGTTACCTAGAACTTATAGTCATCAACATAATCTATACGTGTTGGACGAGTCTTTTCACTCACCGTATACACGTACCTCAATGAAATGCCCGCTCCAAACCTAGACCAAAAACACGTACTTGGTCTGTAGGCTGATTTCATTGGCTCTCTATTTTTTACTATAGTGCTCTTGCATTCTAAACTTGATGGGTTACATTTTGGCCCCATCCTACACCACTGATTTCAGTTTGACTGAATCTCCACATTGGGCATTGATGCATTAGGAATAAAACACACAAGACAGGGTTTTTTGGTGAGATCTCATTTTTTTTATTTTTTTTATTCAGTGAACAACAACAACGTGAGAACAACCACGTGAAAACTGAAGCCCAGAACAAGGGGCTTGTAATTAACTGAATCCCAGAACAAGGGGCTTGTACATTGAAGCCCAGAACAAGGGGCTTGTAAACTTAAGCCCAGAACAAGGGGCTTGTCATTAACTTAAGCCCAGAACGGGCCTTGTACATTGAAATGATGGGCGGCCCAGTCATAGACGAGTACATCGCGGTCCTCGGCCTGGGGGTACTCGTCAAACATCTGTACGATAGTAGATAAGGGTCTTCCCCGGCATCGATGGTACAGGTAAAACAAGCAATATTGTCCGCACACGCCACTGGTCAGGCTTTGCAACGTTTGACTGTTCCAACACCACGTCTCTGTGCCTTGATCCATGAAGTCTGTTAAATCGGGATGGAGGGGTGGCAGACCGTACGGGTCAAAGTATTCCCCCTGCTGTTCTGTCAAGTACACGGCCACCCAGTGTTCACCGGGTCGATCCATCGGGTCCGTGTTGAGAACGTAAGCAGCCGGATACATACGGTCTAATGGAAACACATCTCGGGCGAACACCCCTTGAAAGACCCTACGTGTCTCTGGGTCATTCTCCAGCACGGTGGTTATCTGGTCTGTATCCATGTTAGGTGGAGAAGTCACACAGGACGTTGCGCGCCTTGTCCACTTGAATGATGTTGTCAAACTCGGCGTAGCAGATCACATTGACGGTGGTCGCCAGGGCTCGTGCAAAGTGGATTTCCAACCGTAAGTTGCCTTGCTTGGCCAGAGCCAGCTGATGGTCGTTCTCTAAGGTGGGGGGGGGTCAGATCGAAACAGAACAACGTGTATCCGTTCGCGTAGTCCTCCCGACTGATCATATTCCCTTCGTCCTGGTTTATTTGACCGGTGGCTGTAAACAGGCTCTGATAGGCTCGAATGAAATTCCTCCGCCCAAAGTTCGGTGTTAAGGCCGTGGCTGGCACCTGTTGTCCATCCACATGCAGGGCCACAAAATTGATGCCGAAATGTTGAAAGTCAAACGGATTCTCTGGGTAGGCTCCGCTGAAACTGGTATTTTCCACACAGGCCAGGATCAATCGCTTGGGTAGTTCCCCCAGGAACAGGTTTTCTTTGTTGGCGCCCATATTTCCAGCAGGCACAGAGAACACTTTGGTTTGTACACGTCGGATAGGGTACTGGGCTGGTTTTGTTTCCAAGGCTTTCATGTGTCCCAATTGAACGGCTGGATTCGGTTTCACTTTTCGGACATATAGGACTGCGTCTTGGATGACAATCTTATAGTCCGCTGCATGCCCCTCTACGTTAGTGGCCATCAAGGCGAAGGTCGGATTTTGATGGGGATCTTGTTCAAGAGGTACCGGTCTTGCATGAACATGTCTGCATGCAGTCGACCCATCATATCCACCGAGGCACTGTTCGCAGTGAAAGCCTTCCGTTTGTTATATCCCCCATTGTCCGCCGTGTCCATGTGCTCGGGCGTGTCCTTGTAGAATAAAGCGGTTGTCAGCTGAGATTTTTTAGCCTCTCGGCCATACGACAACAGTGTCTCGATGTAGGCTCGATAGGGGTACGTGTTGGTGGAGTCACTGATGAGTTTGTCGCTGAGAAAAATATCCACCTGCTGAAACATCGAGTGCAGCCAGAGATTCGTCGGGCCCACCGTTGCTTGGTCAGCGATTCTGGTGCCAGCTCCATTGACCACCTTGGCTTTCACATACAAGTAGGTATGGGCTAAATCCACATAGGCCGTATCCGCATTACTGATGGTGAACTCGATGGGCCCGGTTTCGTTGATGCTGGAGAGCGGGAGATGCTCCACCCATAATCCTTGTTCGACACTGGTTTGTGTGGGCGGCACGGTCCACAAATCAAATTCACTGTTGGTGGAGGGGCAGGACTCGGCGTGGATTAAGGACATGTTTTAAGAAAAGATATCCTTTGTCTTCTTCGATGTGCGTCGTCGCTGGGTCGGTCGTCGACTGGTGCGTGGTCTCGGTGGGGCAGCTCTTTTATTCCCAACGGTGCGTTGTGCTTTGGCCACCAAGACGCCTCCCGCTTCTTTGGCCCGCCGTTTCAAGGATTCTTTGGGTGCCGTACCCCCCAAGACATCACCGGCCACTTGCAGTCCACTGCGTACCGCTTGTTTGCCCATTGCTTTCACCCCACGCGTCACCAAGGGCAGGAACGTTTTCACAATGCTGCCGAGTATGTTCCCCAGACCATGTCCTCGTTGCATGCGTGCACCGCTAAATACCGGAAAGCCACCCCCGGCCTGTTGGGCATAATAGTCGGCATAGCTGCGTGCATCGCACTCGTAAGGTACTTTCATTATGCAAAGTGGGGAGCACGTGCTTGTCGAAAATGAAGTGTCAGCACCACTTTTCCTCGTTCGAATGCCACCGGTCGTCCCGTGTCATCTCTTATATCCACCGTGATCGTGTTGATGTCAGTTTGTCGTACGGGCAAGTAGAGCATGTGGGTGAAACTGTGGGTGACTTGACCTCCATACGTCTTTTTAATGGGGACCACCCGTAACAGAGGTGTGTTGATATCGCCCACGATGTGGTTGTCCACCACGTCCGAGTAGACGTAGAGTCCGTACATACCCGACTTCATATCCATCGGCATCTCGCCATGGTGTTCGGTGGGACCAGCGAGCGTCTTTAGATCGAAACCCAGCATTTGCTGCAGGATAGCACTCAGTACGACACTCGCCTTGCCGGAGACGATAAGCTGTGCCTTGTCGTTGTGTGCGTTGTAATCGAAGTCCACGTGATTCTTGAAGGGATAGGCTTTGATGGGTCTTGAAGTATTCGTCACCCCCCGTAGCGCCTTATAATGCATCAGTCTTGACAGCCCACCCATGAACTCTTTGGGGGTATCGTATTGGCCTTCGGGCAGGGTGAGTCGGGTGTTTTTGCCTTCGTAGGTCACCTCGTACCACACTTCATTGGCTCGCACGTTGTACCACGAGTAAGGGTATTGGATATCCACGAGGCCGCATTCCCACCGGCCAGGTAAATGTAACGGTTGCGGTAACTGGGTGACGTACTTGGCCACGGTGTTGTCAGGAAACACATCCAGCGAACTGTTACTGGGTAGGGTCAGGTAAAACATGGCGACTGAGCTGTCCTGCTGCTGCTGTTGGTTTTAATAGGTGTTCCAGGCCTTGGGCGGTTGTGTCCGGCGTCGTGTTCGTCGCGTTGACTTGCTACGTGTCACGGCTCTGGAGATGTGGGGTGTCCTGATCGAGGGTGGTTTTTTAAAGGTCTGAAAAGAAGGTGCCCGTTGTGATGGTGGTGGAGTTTTGGGGGGTGACTCCGGTTCCCAGTCGGCTTCCCAAGAAGGTTGTGGTGAGAGTCGTGGTGCACGACTCGGCGATTGCTGGGTTTGCTGCATAAAGGCCCAGCGGTGGGGTTCCCCACCAATTCCTGTGGTACATGCATGTCTTTCAAGCCTTGAGCGAAGACCTTCCATCCTCGAGGATCGGTGTGCGATCTGCGTTGACGCATCAGATCATTCACTAAATCCGTCATGTGGGTGCCGGGGACCACCTGATTCTGTACCAGGAATTCGCCTTTATCATTCCAAGTCATGTTAGGATTCTGTTTCATCCGTTGTAATACCAGGCCAGCTTGTTTCTTGAACGATGCAGGTACACTCTTCAGCACTTCGTCTTCCACCCACTGTGGGGCTGTGGGGGCTACCCCTGGTAATGGCGGCTGTTGGAACGGTGCTGAGGTCAGCGGTCTGTCACGTGGTGGTGGTGGTGGTGGTGGTGGTGTGCTGTTGCTGGGGTAGACAGGGTTTTGTATTGGTCCATGAACGTCATGTACCGTTGAAGCGTCTCATTGTACCGTTGTACTTTCTCACTGTCGCTTAACCCCGGTCTCTGTAAGATCTGTTGCATCTCTCCATCGAGGCTGTTTATGGTCTTCACCGTAGGTGGGACAGGGTAGGGTGATTGGAGGTTTTGCAGGAACCGTGGTTCGACGAGGACCATTTTTTTCGTGTGGTTCATTGTCGGCCGAAGAGTCCACCCAATACTGGACCCAACACGGAAGCGGCCAACGGTGCTAAGATGGCCCCGAGAAAGCCGCCTTTCTGTAACACCTTTTTCTTTTGTGTTTGAGGGACCCGCTTGTGGACTAGGGTTCGGAGACCTGTCTTATGCTTGGCCAACTTGGTCTTCTGAGCCGGAGTCAGTGGTACGTTGCCTTTTAACAGGTTGTACCCGATCTCGCACAGACAGCGTACAAGGTCAGGGTCCGCACCGCGTACAATGGTTCGGACTAACTCGGGTGGGGCCGTCTTCAATACACGGAGCGTGGGAGCGTGCTTCCGTACTCGCGCAGACATCCTGTACAACTAATGCTAGAACCCACAACTCTGCCCTTTTTATCCACCTCACAGACAAAGTCAACCCTGCTGTGGTATTCATTCTTTTTATTATTCCCCATCATCAAACACACAGACCCCAGCTGGGGGCGCCACTGTGGATGTGTTTACATTATTTTTGCATGTACACGTGGTGGGTCTCTCCGGGAAAGATGCCGGTCCGTAGTCGAAGGTGGTCGGGGGTGGCTTGCTTGAGGTCGAAGAGCATATACCCGTGCTGAGGGGTTGTGGCATCTTTAAAGGCTTCCAACGCAAACGGTGTGCGGCCGGGATACATCTGTCTCGCCAGGTGCAGCAGTTGAGTGGTATCTCTCGGGTTTTTGAAGACCACCAGGTAGTGGGCATTTAAGCTGATATTCCGATGTTCTTTGTTTTTACTGAACAGATTCTGCACAATGTAGATGATGCTGAGCCGTCGATGATGGCTGCCTTTGGTAAAGAGTTGGGTGACCCGTGCATCCGTCTCCGCCATGAGATCATCCAGAACCACCAAGGTGTCGGGTTCCAAATCGGCCAGGTTGGGTAGGCCTTCCACGAACGTGATGTGGGGCATTGCTGCATACGAAGTGCGTTTTGCCGGAGCCCGTCGGTCCTGCGATGACGCAAGTGAAGGGATGCTGCCACCCAGGGTCCATGGTTCGAGGTGTATCCGTTGTCGTGGTAACCCGCTCTTGCAAATTTCGTACGAGTGAACTGGAGTGGTGGTGGGTACAACGTCGGTCGTCGTTGTCTGTTCACGTTCAGAGATGGTGCTGGGGGTGGGTACAACGTGGGTGGTGGGTTCACTGTGAGGGATGAAATCCGGTGGGTCTTGAGACGTAGTAGGTGTACTTGGTGTAAGTGTAGAGCTCGACGTGGCTTGTACGCGGGGGTGGTGGTGGTGGTGGTGACTGGGCTCGATACGACTGGTGCTCTCTGTAGACCCGTTTCACTGATGGCTGGTGTTCTCAGTTGGTTAAGTAACGTACTGACATAGGCTACGTCGTAAAACACACCTCCGTACAACACACTCAGCAGGGTTAGCAATAGCACCCCAAAGACCACTTGCGCTTTGCGCGTTTTGCGAGACGCTGTCTTCGGAGGCAGCTGCTGTTGGTCCATAGCACTGTGGTCGGACGTGGAATGAAGGAGGACGGCAGTGGTGTCTGGTTTTATAGTCGTTTCACCTGGTTGGCAGCGACCCAGGAATTGAAGGAACTGGGCCAGCCTTGCCATTTTACGAAATGAAACAGTTTGCCACGTCGACGTTCCGTTTTCAAAATCTGCTCCACCGTGTAGTAGTCTTGCTGTGTTTTTACAACAGGCTGTAATTCCGTGTCGTAAAACGTCCCCAGCAACGTTTCCCCTTGGAGATCTTCCAGTTCATAGACTCGCCGCTGTCGGGGTAGGCGCCGTTTAATCAGGAAGTGCTCATCGCTCCAGTTGGGCAAGTAACTTTTCTCGAACTTGCCCTTGACTTTACTGATCCGTACAGGGTCCCCGACCTTGTACACCGCCTTCGTCGTTCGCTGCGATGGCCTGGGGTACAAGACACGCCGGACTTGGGCTTCATTGCGTTGGGTCACGGTAATGGGGGCTCTCTCTATACTTCGATGATAGGCTCGATTGTAACCCCTCACCAGTTTCGGGAGAACATCGATGTACCGCCTTGTATTCTTATAGGTGAAATATTTATACATGCGGCCTTTGAATGTCCTGTTGAACCTCTCCACCACGGAAGCCTTGGTCTCGTTGTACGTATGGAAGAAAAACACCTTCTGTTTCTTGAGAAAGGCTTGGAACGGTCTGTTGAGGAATTCCGTGCCTTCGTCGGTTTGCAAATACAAAGGTTTGCGCCCGGTCTTGAAGATGTCTTTGAACGCCGCTATGAGATTTGCCCCCGTTTTCGTCCGGATGGGTACCACCCACGCATACTTGGATAGGATATCGATGCACGTCAAGATATACCGATTCTCATCGTTGTGTTTGGCAAAGGCGCTCATATCGACCAAATCCGCTTGCCACTGGGCATCTATTCCTCCCACGATGACCCGGTTCCGTAGAAAATGGCGACGGACAGATCGATGTAAGGTATAGGTGTCTTGTCTTCTTAACCAATCTCGGACTTGGGCACGTTGTACCCCCTGGGGTTTGGCCGCTCGATAGAGAGCCGACAATGCACTATAGGCTGCCGGACTGTCGGGACTGTAGTATAAGTTATCCAACACCTTCTCCCAGCGCTTCATGGTGACAAAATGATGATGGACCCTGGCTCTATCGTTTATTTATAACGGGTATATCTTGGGCCGGAGTTTCTTTCTGATTTTCTTCGTGGACTTCCACAGTGGCCATGGTAAATGACCAGTCCAACTCGTCTGATGACCGCTTGATAAGCACTTCATCCACATCCACCACGGCATCTTCCAATGCAGACCATAGATCAGGGTGAAGGGTAAAATGCACTGTACCTCCATCTAGCCGAGCCAATTGAGCAAAGAAAGGGCCGCGTCGGATGTACACATCGTGACACAAGTGGATGAGGTCGCCGTCCAGTTCACCAGACAACACCCGTTTGAATTTGGTCCAGCCCTCCCGGGACAGACGAATGTGAGCCGGGCACGGTTGTGTAGGGTCCGTGTCTCCCACCACCTCCTCCATGATATCGACCTTATCCGCATACACGTGCAGGAAAACCTCGGGGGTCAAGCTGAAATACGCCAGTACTATATGCTCCGTCATGGTCAGTACGTGAATGGTACCAGATTTCACTGTCTCTCGTATTTATAGGGAGAACCCCGTGAGATCAAAGGATCAGGTGGTCATGTCATTGGGCTGACTGAGTCTAGCCGGGTAATCAATGGCATCGTCGTCGGGTTCATGTAGTTGTTCATGGGGTTCAGCCAGCGCGTCCTCAATAGCACGAGCCCACCCCAACTGGTGTGATGATCGCTCGTCCGGTGTAAACAGCTGGTCCACAATAGGCACCACTTTCTCCAAGGCTGACCACAGATCGGGGTCTAGGGTGAAGCCTCGCGTAGCATCTGGGTAGCGGCCCAGGCGTAGGAAGAGGGAGGTACGGTATACGTAGATGGCATTGTCTATGTGGATGAGGTTTCCGTCGAGCTCGCCGCTCAACACCCGTTTAAATTTGGTCCAGCCGTCACGAGGTAGTGTGACCGTATTCGATACGGTCTCAGCGGGCGCCCAGCAAATAGCTCCACGGTCTTCCACCAGGGTGACTTTATCTTCATAGACGTGTAACCCCACCCGGGGTGTAAGGGGCAGGATGGCTCGTAGGACGGGTGACATGCTTGGTCTAAATGTCGAACGGTGAATGACACACACTCTGTCTGACCCTCGTATTTATAGTGTCAATACCACAGCGCCAGGGTCAATAGGGCACAGACTAGTATGAGGCCAACCAGCCGGCGCTGGTTCCGGCGTGAGCGCTCCTGGTCCATAGCGCGAGCATCAAGGATGGCTGTCATAGTCCAGTAGTGGTGAGTGATGGCACGCCTCTCCATCGAGTGCACTCTGTGGAGGACCGCTTCTGTGAACTCGTTCAGGATCTGGCGTCGTCCCTCGTTGTCGTCGCCATCTGCAAACATGGACCGGACCACTGCTCGGTAACCCGTGAATGAATTCACCACGGTGGCATACTGTAAAATGCGAGTCGCATGGGGCTGGATCTCCGCCATGGCTCTGTAGAAATGAAGGTGTGGGATCCAGAGGGACGTGTTTTATAGACCAGATGTAGCTCTACGGGTGTAGTCCGTGATACGTACTATTCTGATGGGTTAGTCCAAAAAAAGGAGCAACAACAACAACAACAACAACACAGATTACAGATCAATCCTTTTATTATGCGTGAACAACATAGAAATGCATGTACTGACCTGTCTGTGGGAGGTTTCCCACAATGGCGTTCACCTTCGCGTCTTTTCGTGTACGTCCGTGTCTTTTCGTTAAAGTCCGTGTATCTTCGGTAAAGTCCGTGTCTTTTCGTAGACATGACCGCGAGTACAATTTTTCTACAATCCGCCATCTTGTACCCATCACCCACCACCCACATGCCGCCATCTTGTACCCATCACCCACCACCCAGATGCCGCCATCTTGTACCCATCACCCACCATCCACACACGCCGCCATCTTGTACCCAGCACCCACCATCCACAGGCCGCCATCTTGTACCCAGCACCCACCATCCACACGCCGCCATCTTGTACCCAGCACCCACCATCCACAGGCCGCCATCTTGTACCCAGCACCCACCATCCACACGCCGCCATCTTGTACCCAGCACCCACCATCCACACGCCGCCATCTTGTACCCAGCACCCACCATCCACACGCCGCCATCTTGTACCCAGCACCCACCATCCACACGCCGCCATCTTGTACCCAGCACCCACCATCCACAGGCCGCCATCTTGTACCCAGCACCCACCATCCACACACATGCCGCCATCTTGTACCCAGCACCCACCATCCACACACATGCCGCCATCTTGTACCCAGCACCCACCATCCACACACACACGCATGCGCACACGCCCAATTGTGACGTCAACAAAGGTTCTGCGCATGCGCACTGACGCGCTATTCTATCAATTTACGCCTTGTATACTACTATCATTTTAAATGATATTTTCTATTTTATCAAAGAAGGTAAACTTTACAATTACGCAGACAACAATACTCTGTCCTATGTACATCCTGATCTGCGTGTACTCGTCAACACTATTCAAAGAGAAAGTGATGTTTTAATTGACTGGTTCACGGATAATAATATGCAGGCTAATCCAGATTAATTTCAAGCCCTTTGTGTTGGTAAAAAGACCCACGACCAGTGTGACTCTTTGTGAAAGGGGTCCAAATTAAGTGCGAAGACTCGGTGAAACTTTTGGGTGTACATATTGACTACCAACTTAATTTTAATAAACATATATCTGAACTGTGCCGTAAAGCCTCACGTCAGCTCAATGCTCTTCGAAGACTAAGCCGTTTCCTCACTACTGCGGGGAAACTTGTCATATACGAATCTTTTATCCTTTCAAATTTTAATCACTTCCCACTCGTTTGGCATTTTTGTGGTAAAACAAATACTAGTAAACTTGAACAAATTCAGTATCGAGCCCTCCGTTTTGTCTTCAATGATACAATTATCTCAAAAAAAGATCTTTTGCAAAAAGCTCGATTACCAAACCTACAGTTGAACAGACTGAGGAATGGGCTGTCTCCTGAATATCTGGCTGATCTGATTTAAGTGAAAAATTCACATTATTCATTTAGGTTCCAAAATACTACAGATATACCTACCATTCGCTCTGAAAGTTATGGTAGGCAGTCGTTCCGCTTCGCTGCTCCCCAGGTATGGAACAGTCTGCCCAATGACATAAGAACCGCGGACTCCTATGCTCAGTTCCGCAGACTCATCCGCATCTGGGAAGGACCTACATGTAGCTGTGTAGCATGTGGATGACTGTCGACCAACTCGGTAACCACATATAGTCTTTTGATGTAAATATATATCCTATAATAAAACTGTCTTGTGCATATATTTAATTTCACACATCTGCTGTTTAAGTATCACGTATTACCATGCATGTGTACGTGATACATGTATTAGTATTTTGTATATGTCTGTATTTTAAGATCTATTTATATTTTTATTGTTTCACTTTTATCTGTGTTGGTCGGTGAAATAGCTTGTACAAGCTAATGTTTTATATTTAACTATTGTACCGACGTTAAATAAAGCTTCTTGAATCTTGAATCTTGAATCCCTCTTTGAAGATGCACGCGATAAGTTACACTATTTTTTAAAACAAACGATTGAGCGATTGTGGTAAACCCTGCTAGCAGAAGCTGAGTATTCTTATGCCATAATGAGTACTGGTGCAGTGTACCAATTTTCATTGGTATATACTGTTTAATACTCATACGTGGGTCAGTTTATTATAGAAATAAGTTTTAAACTCTGATGCCGGACCCATTATCAAATGATTTGAAGGGTGACCAGTTTGTTACATCCAGATTGATGTAATGATGCAAGGATGACCAGTTTGTTACATCCAGATTGATGTAATGATGTAAGGATGACCAGTTTGTTACATCCAGATTGATGTAATGATGCAAGGATGACCAGTTTGTTACATCCAGATTGATGTAATGATGTAAGGATGACCAGTTTGTTACATCCAGATTGATGTAATGATGCAAGGATGACCAGTTTGTTACATCCAGACTGATGTAATGATGTAAGGATGACCAGTTTGTTACATCCAGATTGATGTAATAGTGTAAGGATGACTAGATTGCAACATTTAGATCGATGTAATGGTGTAAGGATAACTAAATTGCAACATCCAGATTTATATAATTATGTAAGGATGACTAGTTCGAGACATCCAGATTAAGGTAATGATGTAAGGACGACGACTAGTTTGAGACATCCAGGCTGATGTCATGATGTAAGGATGTCTAGTTTGAGACATCCAAATTGATGTTATGATGTAAGGATGATTAGTTTGAGACATCCAGATTCATGTAATGATGTAAGGATAACTAGATTGCAACTTTCAGGTTGCTGTAATGGTATAAGGATGACTAACTTGCAAAATTCAGATCGATGTAATGATGTAAGAATAACTATTTCGAGACGTCCAGATAGAGGTAAGATGCAAGGATGATTAGTTTGCGAAATTCAGATAGATGTAATGACGTAATGATGACTACTTTGCGAAATCCAGCTACTAGATTTTGACTTCCACATTGAGGTAACAATGTATGGTGAATACATTGCAACATTCAGATTGATGCAATCATGGCTAGATTACAACATTCAGATTGATGCAATGATGGCTAGATTACAACATTCAGATTGATGCAATGATGGCTAGATTACAACATTCAGATTGATGCAATGATGGCTAGATTACAACATTCAGAGTGATGCAATGATGGCTAGATTACAACATTCAGATTGATGCAATGATGGCTAGATTACAACATTCAGATTGATGCAATGATGGCTAGATTACAACATTCAGAGTGATGCAATGATGGCTAGATTACAACATTCAGATTGATGCAATGATGGCTAGATTACAACATTCAGATTGATGCAATGATGGCTAGATTACAACATTCAGAGTGATGCAATGATGGCTAGATTACAACATTCAGATTGATGCAATGATGGCTAGATTACAACATTCAGATTGATGCAATGATGGCTAGATTACAACATTCAGAGTGATGCAATGATGGCTAGATTACAACATTCAGATTGATGTAATGATGGCTAGATTACAACATTCAGAGATGATGCAATGATGGCTAGATTACAACATTCAGAGATGATGCAATGATGTAAGGATGACTAGTTCGAGACATCCAAGTTGAGGTAATGATGTAAGGATGATTAGTTAGCGACATCCAGATTCATGTAATGATGTAACGATAACTATATTGCAACATCCAGATTTATTTAAATGATGTAAAGATGACTAGTTTGAGACATCCAGATTCATGTAGTGATGTAACTTGGATGACTATTTTTTTACTTGCACATGTAATCATGTAAGGATAACTATATTGCAACATCCAAATTGATGTAAATAATGTAAGGATGATTAGCTTGAGACATCGAGATTTATGTAATGATGTTACCTGGATGATTAGTAATGATTGAGGTAATGAGGTAATGATGACTAGTTTGAGACATTCAGATTGATGTAATGATGTAAGGATAACTAGATTGCAACATGCAGACTGATGTAATGATGTAAGGATAAATAGTTCGAAACATCCAGACAAAGGTAATAATGTAGGCCCTAAGTATGATTAATTTGAGGATGACTAAATTGAGATATCCAGACTGATGTTCGGAAGACTAGTTTGAGACATCCAGGTTGATGTGATGATGTAATGATGACTAGTTTGTGACATCCAGATTGATGTAATGATGTAAGCATGACTAGTTTGAGACGCCCAGATTGATGTAATGATGTAAGGATGACTAGTTTGAAACATCCTGGTTGATGTAATGATGTAAGGATAACTAGATTGAGACATCCAGATTGATGTAAGGATGTAAGGATAACTAGATTGCAACATCCAGATTCATGTAAAGATGTGAGGATGACATGTTTGAGACATCCAGGTTGAGGTAATGACGTAAGGATGATTAGTTTAAGGATGACTGTTTTAGACATTCAGATTGATGTAATGATGTAAGGATGACTAGTTTGTGACATCCAGATTGATGTAATGATGTAAGCATGACTAGTTTGAGACACCCAGATTGATGTAATGATGTAAGGATGACTAGTATGAAACATCCTGGTTGATGTGATGATGTAAGGATAACTAGATTGAGACATCCAGATTGATGTAAGGATGTAAGGATAATTAGATTGCAAAATCCAGATTCATGTAAAGATGTGAGGATGACATGTTTGAGACATCCAGATTGAGGTAATGACGTAAGGATGATTAGTTTAAGGATGACTGTTTTAGACATTCAGATTGATGTAATGATGTAAGGATGACTAGTTTGTGACATCCAGATTGATGTAATGATGTAAGCATGACTGGTTTGAGACACCCAGATTGATGTAATGATGTAAGGATGACTAGTTTGAAACATCCTGGTTGATGTGATGATGTAAGGATAACTAGATTGAGACATCCAGATTGATGTAAGGATGTAAGGATAACTAGATTGCAACATCCACATTCATGTAAAGATGTGAGGATGACATGTTTAAGACATCCAGGTTGAGGTAATGACGTAAGGATGATTAGTTTAAGGATGACTGTTTTAGACATTCAGATTGATGTAATGATGTAAGGATGACTAGTTTGTGACATCCAAATTGATGTAATGATGTAATGATGACTAGTTTGTGACATCCAGATTGATGTAATGATGTAAGCATGACTAGTTTGAGACATTCAGATTGATGTAATGATTTAAGGATGACAAGGTTGCAACACCCACATTAATGTAATGATGTAAAGATTATTAGCTTGAGACATCCCGATTTATGTAATGCTGCTAGAAAATGCTAGATTACAACCTTCAGATTGATGTAATGATGCAAGGATAACTAGTTCGAGACATTCAGATTGGCGTAGTGATGTAAGGATGATTAGTTTGCGACATCCAGCTGGATTTAATGATGTAAGGATAACTAGATTGTAACATTCAGATTGATGTAATGGTGTAACGATGACTAGATTGCAACATTCAGGTCGATGTAATGATGTAACGATAACTATTTCGAGACATCCAGATTAAGGTAATATGTAAGGATGATTGGTGTGCCACATTCAGATTGATGTAATGATGCAAGGATAACTAGATTGCGACATTCAGATTGATGTATTTATATAAGGATAAATAGTTCGAGACATCCAGACTGAGGTAAATATGTAAGGATAAATAGTTCAAAACATCCAGATTGAGGTAAGGATGATTAATTTAAGGATGACCAGTTTGAGACATCCAGATTGATGTAATGATGTAAGGATGACTAGTTTGAGACATCCAGATTGATGTAATGATCTAAGAATAACTAGATTGCAACGTTCAGATTGATGTAATTATGTAAGAATGACTAGTTTGAGACATCCAGATTGATGTAATGATGTAAGGATGAGTAGTTTCAGAATGACTAGTTTGAAACATCCAGATTGATGTAATGATGTAAAGATGACTAGTTTGAGACATCCAAGTTGATGTGATGATGAAGGATGATTAGTTTGAGACATCCAGATTGATGTATGGATGTAAGGATGACTAGATTGCAACATTCAAGTTTATGTAATTGTGTAAGGATAGATAGTTCGATACTGCCAGATTGTGGTAATGATGTAAGGATGAGTAGTTTCAGAATGACTAGTTTGAGACATCCAGATTGATGTAATGATGCAAAGATGACCAGTTCGAGACATCCAGATGGATGTAATGATGTAAGGCTGACTAGTTTGCGACATACAGATTGGTGTAGTAATATAAAGATGACTAGTTTGTGACATCCAGGTTGATGTAATGATGTAAGGATGACTAGTTTTTGACATCCAGATTTATGTAATGATGTAAGGATGACTAGTTCGAGACATCCAGATTGAGGTAATGATGTACGGATGATTTGGTTTAAGAATGGTTAGGTCGAGACATCCAGATTGATGTAATGAGTTACGGATGACTAGTTTGCGACATCCAGATTGATATAACGATGTAAGGATGACTAGTTTGAGACATCCAGATAGATGTAATGATGTAAAGATGACTGGTTTGTGACATCCAGATTGATGAATGATGTACACATGACTAGTTTGAGAGATCCAGATTGATGTAATGATGTAAGGATGATTAGTTTGTGACATCCATATTGATGTAATGATGTAAGGATGACTAGTTTGTGACATCCAGATTGATGTAATGATGTAAGCATGACTAGTTTGTGACATCCATATTGATGTAATGATGTAAGGATTAGTTTGTGACATCCATATTGATGTAATGATGTAAGGATGACTAGTTTTTGACATCCAGATTTATGTAATGATGTAAGGATGACTAGTTCGAGACATCCAGATTGAGGTAATGATGTACGGATGATTTGGTTTAAGAATGGTTAGGTTGAGACATCCAGATTGATGTAATGAGTTACGGATGACTAGTTTGCGACATCCAGATTGATATAACGATGTAAGGATGACTAGTTTGAGACATCCAGATAGATGTAATGATGTAAAGATGACTGGTTTGTGACATCCAGATTGATGAATGATGTACACATGACTAGTTTGAGACATCCAGATTGATGTAATGATGTAAGGATGATTAGTTTGTGACATCCATATTGATGTAATGATGTAAGAATGACTAGTTTGAGACATACAGATAGATGTAATGATGTAAGGATGACTAGTTTGTGACATCCATATTGATGTAATTATGTACGCATGACTAGTTTGAGACATCCAGATTGATGTAATGATGTACGCATGACGGTTCCATAAAAGAACGATGAATCAGTATGGGCTGCTTATTTGTGCATTCCGATATCTTGAACCATCGCCATTAGATCGTGATTTCTGCATTTTAGTTGATTTTCAAAATTCAAAATCTTCCTGCAATCTTTGATGTTACCACAGGTGACATTGTCTGCATATATTGTCAAGCATCGTCGACACATTTGCAGTTATTGCTGAACCCGAGGTTCAACATCTCTCTCTCTCTCTCTCTCTCTCTCTCTCTCTCTCTCTCTCTCTCTCTCTCTCCACATTTGCAGTAGCCATCAATTAGGATGCTGTGCGATTCAATACGATGTACCTCCTACGGTTGGATATTTCACTGATCATATCGGATTGTCACTGATCATATCGGATTGTCATCGGATTGTCACTGATCATATCGGATATCGGATTGTCACTGATCATATCGGATTGTCACTGATCATATCGGATTGTCTTCATATATGTTGTACCTAATGTGACGTCAATGTGACATAATCATGTGTTTACATATTTTAGAGTGATTATAGTTTGGAACATCTTAAGAGTAGACTTACGGTTGAGGACTAGGAAAATGTTACCTCTCTCACACACAACACGTCCACCCACCTGTTCTCGATGCCAACACCTTCTAGTCAAAGTGAACAATCTTCATTGTTTGTACCATTTATCTGTCATTGCCAACCTGTGGCATTTCTTCATTTACTATATCTTGAATCATTGTGTATCCAACAATCTAAAGCCATAATCAATTACACTTTTAGGCACATGTATTCTGTTTATTTAGCAGAATATCGTTCCTTGTAAGAGAATGAGGGAGACTGCAGCATTTCGTGTTACAATATGTTGGCATTTTTGCAGACCGCCTGGATGATGTCGCCCATCACCACAAATAAAATATACTATGAAATGAACGGTGTTGATGTATATATTCTTTGAGGAATACAATGACGCAATCCATCAAAAATGCGACTCTGTTACTTGTTGGGGATTCCCCGTGTCCCGGCGGAGCATGTCGTTATGTGCATCGACGACACGTTAGTATTATATAATATAGCATGATACAATCCCTCGCAAAAAGGTAAAAAAAAACGCCGTGCAGTTCCGTTTTTGCAATATCGGTATATTAAAAATGGCGCCCGCTGGGCAAATTTCCCGATACATTGGATGAGGTGAAAGTTACGATCGTTGCGCCATCTATACAATCTGGACGCGGGGACGGCAACTCTGATGGCGGCTGCCAGGATTCGAATATCTCCGAATAGGTATGAATTTGGTCTTGAGTTATTTCAATGTTAAAATGTCCGGACATGTCCGGTAACGTCACGTCCGGATCAAAGGTCACGTCCCTTCATTATTAGGCCTTGAGTTACTTCAATGAGAATCTCCGGGGAATGCATGTTAGAAGTATTGGTGTGGTCATTTTTCTTCTTGTGGATTTCACTATCGGGATGGCATCTTGTTTTCTCTGTCTCACCCTGTAGAATACGATGGGATGGGTCTCGTGGGCATGGGTTGAATTTGGTTGAAAAGTTCTGATGACGCATGCATAGTCCATATGCAGATCGGGGGTGGACGTTTTGGGGTCGGGGTGGACCACTATTGGTTCGAATGGGTCGTGTGAGATGTCATAGTGAAGCACCAATGGGGGAGCGTCCGACTGGATGAGTGTAGCGTGGAAGTCAGGCTATGGCGCGTATATGCAAGCGAGGAGTAGTAGCGAAAGTAGGTTTTTTTGGAGGTGCGCAAAGGCGAATTTGAGAGATTGAGGAGTTAGATAGCATCCAAATAGGGCGTATAGTGTCTCATATCGAAGCTCTCGCGGTGCAGACCACGACTTGAGGGATGTCATCTGAGACGTCATTGGTGACGTCATCAGCAGGAGTATTAGCGAAAGCGGGCATTTTGGGGGTGCGTGAGGGTGTGTTTGACAGATTGAGGAGTCATTCTTGGTCCGAATGGGTCGTGTGAGGTGTCATAGTGAAGTAGTCGTGGAGGAGCGTCAGACTGGGTGTAATATGCGCCTGCGCACTCGGGGAGTAGTAGAGAAAGGGGAGATTTGGAAGTGTAAAGAAGCGCGAATCCCACGCAACGCCTTAACGCCCTAGCATAACGCCTTGGCGCCAGGATGCAGACAGATGACAGAAAGAAAGATCAACTCGTTCACAGGTTTTCATATAGTTTATTCTTCCCAATGTTACATCATACCCAAGTTAGGGGAGCCGCGTTGGATATGTTTACAATTCAGGTATACTCTTGTCTAATCAGAAGCCGCCATTTGACGCTACATCTGTCATATTCGTTCTTGCCGTTTTCGGCTGCTCTTGTCCAGTCAGAAGCCGCAATTTCAGAAAGTTCAATCTTCGGCCATGTTCGCTCTGATCCCTTTGTTCTAATCGTCGTCGGATAGGCCAGGATACTTTAACGGCAACTTGTCCTGGAACAGCTGTGAGCGCATTTTGATCTCATTTTGCAGGCCCTCGGTGGGTGATAGTCTCATATCCTCTTCCAAGTGACGCTTGGTCTTCATGATGGACCTGTGCATGGAGTCACCTTTCATTTCAAGCGGTAGCAGGGTATACTGTGCAAAGATCGCCATGGCTGTTTTCCTGATGCTGGGGCGCATTTGGACGTACGCCTGTTCTAAGTTATCCTACCCGGCGTCCTCGATCGCTGCAGCGTGAGTATTAATAGCTGCTGTCACAATAAATTCTCAAAAGGAGGTTCGTCCTCACCCAGGCCTTCCTGTGACGTATCCTGACTGTCTGAGATCAAGCTCCTGTATCAGTAGATAGACTCTTAGCAGTCCCTATTTCGGTATCAGTCGGCGGAATCTCAGAATCAGCTGGCAAATTCTCAGCATCTGCATCGGCTTCTTGTGCATCGGTGTCGTCAATCCCATGTATATTCTTCTGATGTCGCATCACATCGTAACGTCTGGTGAACGTGCGTTCGCACTCAGAGCAAATATAAGCCATGTTGACGGTTGAACGTCGACTGTGCACGTTTTTGGGATACGCTTGCTTTTCTGGACAGTAACGCCCGCCAACGCCCAGCTCAACGCTTGAACGCCCGTGTGAAATAGCTGAGAAACTCTATCTTTTCTAGACATCCCATGGAATTGACACTAATTTATAGAAATGCAGTGACGCCCGCCAACGCCCTCGTTACGCCTTAACGCCCGTATCAACGCATTAATTACAACACATATAAGAGAAGTGGGAAGAGGTGCCGACATACTGACAGAGTCACATGGCCTTACAGTATAGTCTTCTGGTTAACCTATTCTAAGGCACATACCAAGAATCTAACGATTCGTGATATGTTGTACCTCAGGTACGCTTTTATTGCACCTGTTCAGGTGGCAACTTGGATGACATGACCACACGGCCCCTAGCACCGGCATAAGCGGTATTAGATAAAATCTAGAGAGCTGTGATGGAGGAGCTCTGACAACTCGTATATTGGTAACTGGTGAGCTGTGTCGCTGTGACAACTCGTACACTGGGGATTGGTGAGCTGTATCGTCGTCAGATGAAAATGACGATATTTAACGCAAAAGACCAGTCTGTAAGGCCCGATGTCGACCAAGCATCAAATTCCCCCAAATGCCAACATATATCCAAGACCAAAAGGTCTGTACAGGGGGCGGGCCTCGGGGACGAAACGCCCGCCTCAACGCCGTAACGCCCTATCGTAACGCCTTAACGCCCTATCGTAACGCCTTATCGCCCTATCGTAACGCCTTATCGCCTTATAGTAACGCCTTAACGCCATATCGTAACGCCTTAACGCATGTGTGGTACACCCATTTTATGTTGTACCTGTCATATTCGTTCTTGCCGGTTAGTTGTAATCTCAGCTACTCTTGTTCAATCAGAAGCCGCCCTTTGAGAAACTACAGCGCTCGGAGCTGTCAGATGGTCCGGTTAAGAGTTCGGGGTTCTTGGAGCTCGGAAATGACGTCATCGCATCCATGCGCACGTGCATGTGGGGCACCCTGTACCCTTAGCGCCCTACAATAACGAGCTCTAGCGCTTTAACGCATGTGCGGTATACCCCCGCTCCCTGGTGTACCCTATGCCTAAGGGATATAGAGGATCACGACATGTGTGGTACATCCTGTACCACACAATTCGCGGTACACACCGCGAGAGCTTCAATATGAGACCCTACACGCCTTATTTGGATGCGATATAGCCCCTCAATCTCTCAAATACGCCTCTGCGCACCTCCAAAAAGCCTACTTTCGCTACTACTCCTCGACTGAACATGCGTGCCATAGCCTTACTTCCACGCCACATCCGTCCTCGGGTGCTTCACTATGATACCCCACACGACCCATTCGGACCAATAGTTGTCCACCTAGACCCCAAAACGTCCACCCATCGTCTTCTAAAGGGTTAGACAGAGAAAACAAGATGCCACACCCCATAGTGAAATTCACGAGAAAAAAATTACCACCCCAATACTCCTACCTCAAACATGCATTCCACTGAGATTCACATTGAAGTAACTGAAGGCCTAATAATCAATGGACGTGACCTTCGACCCGGACGTGACGTCACCGGAAATGTCCGGGCATATTAACATTGAAATAAGTCAAGGGCAAGTTCGTACCTATTCAGAAATATTCGAAACCAGGGAGATATTCAGGCAGCCGCCAACAGAGTTATGGCCACGTCAGAGTTCTCAGCCTTGCGTCCGTAGTGTATAGATGGCGCTACAATCTTAACTT
Organism: Hanleya hanleyi; assembly: GCA_036873755.1. Classification (NCBI taxonomy): domain Eukaryota; kingdom Metazoa; phylum Mollusca; class Polyplacophora; order Lepidopleurida; family Hanleyidae; genus Hanleya; species Hanleya hanleyi. The sequence goes on along the minus strand of JAVTVY010021266.1, from coordinate 48,731 downwards.
TCACCTCATCCGGGGTATTGAGGAATTTGCCCGGCGGACACCATTTTTCTTATACCGATATTACAGAAACGGGTCTGCGCGGCTGTTTTTCCCTTTTGCGAGCGATTGTACCATGATATATTATATAATACTAGCGTATCGGTTTATGAACATGCACACCCCGGAAGACAACATGTTGAGATTTGCTGGTCCCCGATGAGGTCATGCTCCGCCGGAATCCCCGTGGAAACACCTTGTTCTATTTATAGACCATGACGTCAGTTCTATTTATAGACCACCCGACTTGAGGAATAGAACAGTAAAGCATTCATGGTGATACGCCATACTAGAAGTCTAACTCCCAATTTATTCAGGCGGCCACGTTTTTTAGTGACTATACGGATCGACTACCCCATCGTGTATTCAACCATCCCGTCACCAGCGCCAAATATCATGCTCCTGTGCGATTTCCGGAGATGTCGGATTAACTAGACACCGGTTAATATTTCAATGTTCAATGTCGACCTTAAATAAGGTTATCAGTGGACCACCCATATCAATGAACCACCCATTGCCGGCGATTCAGGCTATACCCCGTTGAAATGGAATTACTTTCTGTCCGCGGAGGCTTCTCCTCGGAAGTGACCTCATCACCGGCGGACAATACCGCATCACCGCGGGTGAATAATGAATACAGCGGAAGAATACATTTCCATCGATCACTTCCGGTCACGTGACCGGATGTGACATTTCGTCGGAACTATAGCGGCCTTGACCTCTACGAAAGTAGGCCAAATGACCACTAGATCAGTTTTCTATACCACTGGTGTTCCTCCCAGAAAGTACAAGATCGACTCAAAGTAGTCCTAAATATAATAGGTTATTAACTCGAAATAGTTTGAATCTGATGAATGTGTGAATTGATGCCTCTCGATAATGACGGGGAAAATATTGAATTTACCCATGATGAATCTAGCCTTCGTGCAGAATATTATGTAAGTCAGTTAAAAGTACTTCCAATATGTTTATGTCTAGCTATGAAGTCACCAAATTACATTTTTATATATATATTCCCGCTTGGGAAGTGAATTATGCTTACAGGGCATCTGTGACGTCATGTATGACGTTGAAGATCAAAAGTGAAAATATTGCCACTTTATCTCAACCATCCATCAATACATTTTTCATCGCCCATTCGCTCAGTAGCTGATCCACTGTCAGACACTGAAGATCCACTTGTCGACAGGTAATCTGAAATAACTTATATTAATATAAATGATCAAATAAATTTTACTATGCATTCCAAGATATTTGAAGGTTAACTATCTGTGCTTGAGAAGCGAGGATCACGACCGTATCGGGCAGATGACAGAAAGGGCACACGTATAGGTAAACGTAAGAAAATTTGTTCGATTTGCATTGAAAGTGCTATTCCAGTGCATTGAAAATCAACATATCGTAAGCTCCGAATTTCAATATAAAATATTTCAAATATTGTTGAAGGTTGCGAGTTTAAAGGGGCGTAACTGCAACCTAGCACATTCCTGAGAAGCAGAGGCAAATAACATGAATAACGCAACAGAAACCTTATGCACAACAGACAGGCAAGTTAAGGGAGTAGACATTTACCATGTTAACGGATATACATGTAACGAGTAGACTAAAAGTGGCACTAGCAAACCATACTTTAGCGTCTCTTAAAGATACGTACTTCTTATAAATGAATTGACCATGATAATTGAGCTTCAACAACTTATTTTAGCTTAATATGATAATTTCTTGTCGTATATGTGGCAAAAAAAACTTTAAAATTAAAGGAAGAATGGTCAAACTTCGCACGATCTGACATTACGAATGCATCATTGTGTGATGTTAAAACTATCTGAGGACTATAACCACACACATATATACGAAACTCGATAGAAGATTAAATTGAATATGTGTGCGGGAGGGGGAGGGGGAATCTGTGATGCTAACATGCACTTTAATGTGAAAAGATACCTGCAAATGTAAAAGAAAGAACAATTCAAGCAGTGATGAGTGTCCAAAAAATGTTTGTTGCTTTTTGCGATTATTTTTCAACTGAGGCTAAAAGCATTTGGTTTCTGGAATTACTGCTAGAATAAAATGTTAGTTGACATTTTCTCCATAATAACTAGGTTCTCTTTGGTCTCAGTTTCACTTGACATTACGTATTTCGTTACGTATAATTTACAGTCCTTTATTTACAGGCAGGCCTCGTTCTACCTCATGACATATTTCACAAATTCATGATCATTATGATACTTCCATCATCTTAGTTAATTGTCCTGATTATGAATTAAGAATTCGGAGTACATGTATCAAGGCTCGGAAGATATGGAAATTACTGCTCATGTAATAAATTAGATATAAATGATTTGTTTATTGTACTTGAGGCCGAAGGCCCGAATACAGATACAATACATAATAATAAAGATTTTCGGTTGGTGCGCACATATACAGTTAACCCTATCTGTGCTGGAATTTTTGGGACCTGTCCAGGCCTGGGGGGCCATTTCGACCTCCCTAAATATTTTCCTTGAGCTAGGGAGCTGAAACTTACCACACTATACCTTTGGGTCAAGCTCTACCAGAAACGTAACAAGATCCAAGATCCAGGGATTTTTTTGGTAGATTTTTCGGTCAGATTTTTCGAATATTTTTATTTGTGTGTTTTCTGTGAAAAACCTGCTCGATAAATTAGTAATTCTATAACACTTGTGTCTATAACAACTTGCTAACCGTGCAACTATTGAGTGTTTTAGCACGGTTGTGTGAAATGTGTATGTGTCATGCAGGTGTTCATTGAGAGACTATTTTACAAAGCGGGAGAGGAAGGGATCGTCTGCTTCATGCAATCGAATAAACACGCAAATAAATTACAAGATGGAATTTCTTTCGCAAGTTTAACTGCTGTTTTCATCGTGAAATTGATTAATAAAACGACTCAAATAAACCTAAATTCAAGTATGTTCCACAGTGCCTGGCTCAGCTGACATTTTAGAGACCACATAAACTCGTCCACTGACATTGGCACGATGCCAACCGAGACGGGAGCATCAGTGAACGAGCTTTTTTTTAAGAAAGGGGAGAAAGATTGTCAAAGTTTAAAATATGTTTTCAACTTTTCATTATAATCTGTACTGAGCACGTCTACGAAAACATTTCCATTCTATTGCACTACCCAAACTGATTATCAACAAAGATTATAATGAAAAGTTGAAAACATATTTTAAACTTTGATAACCTTTCTCCCCTTTCTTGAAAAAAACTCGTCCACTGATGCTCCCGTCTCGGTTGGCATCGTGCCAATGTCAGTGGACGAGTTTATGTGGTCTCTCAAATGGGGAGTGATACTGTCAGCTGCGTCAGCTGTGTGGAAATTACGTGGATATATGTCTATTTGTGTCGCTTTATTAAGCAATTTCACGATGGAAACAACAGTTAAACTAGAAAAAGACATTTTCTCTTGAAATTTATTCGTTTGTTTTATTCCATTGTTACTTGTATGAAAGCAGACGTCCCTTTCCTCATCCGCCTTGTGAAATGGAATCTCCCAATGAACATCTGCACTTGACGGGTGCTGATTTCACATAAGCGTGCTAAAACGTGTAATAAATGCACGGTTAGCTCGATGTTATTGACACAAGTGTTATAGAATATAAACTTTCCCACGCTAACCGTGCGTAAAATAACTATTGAGCACGCCTATGAAAACAATATTTCTTAAATAATAGTCTGATGTCAAATAAATATATTTTGCCCAATTTTCCTAGAAGAAAAGCGTGAAATGTGAAGAAAAATGACTCTTTTAACATCACTTTTCTGGTACCCACTTGAATTTACCCATGATACTCAACTCGGGGGTTATGCAGTTCGGTTCAGAATGACGCCAATATAACTAAAAAGTCGCAGAGGACCAGCTTTCACCTTTTTTTTGTCGTTCCGCAGATAGAGGAGAAAGTTTGGTAAGGGAGCAATGATGGCCACCACAGGCCTGGTATGGTTATCAACACTGACTATGATGAGACATTCGATTCTGTATTTATACTAGGTCAAGCACCCAATAAAGTGCGCTGGTAGAGGTGAAAAATTATATCTAGGAATGGTCATGATGATGTATACATCACATAATCTAAGCTTCCATACACTATACATGTACTTTGGACATAGACCTAACCGTGCTTACTTGACTCTGTCACTTCAAAACTGTGTATGGAATTTAGTATGGTGATATTGGAAAATTGTTGTATAGAGATTATTATATACCCATTTCCATATCGGCCCTGCTATCAGCTCGAGAACCCATATCACACACAGGGCCGAAGGCACGAGGGCTGATATGGGGTCGAGGGCTGACGCCAGATGACTAGATGAATAACTGCATTGTAACTGACAAAACAAATAGGCCTAGATGTGTCCGTGCATGCACATGTCCGTGCAAATACTTCGTAAGCAATAACTTCTAAATGCTTTGTCGGATTCCTCCGAAATTTGGCATCTGCATTCTTTGCGACAAGACGTCTCTTGGTATTACGTTTCAGCAAGATCCGCCTGTAGGTGGCGCCACTGGGGTCTTGCTTCTATGTGTCCGTGCATGCACGGACATGTCCGTGCAAATACTTCGTAAGCAATAACTTCTAAATGCTTTGTCGGATTCCTCCGAAATTTGGCATCTGCATTCTTTGCGACAAGACGTCTCTTGGTAGTACGTTTCAGCAAGATCCGCCTGTAGGTGGCGCCACTGGGTCTTGTTCCAATCTTTAGTGCATGTCCGTGCAAATACTTCGTAAGCGATAACTCCTAAATGCTTTGTCGGATTCCTCCGAAATTTGGCATCTGCATTCTTTGCGACAAGACGTCTGTTGGTATTACGTTTCAGCAAGATCCGCCTGTAGGTGGCGCCACTGGGTCTTGTTCCAATCTTTAGTGCATGTCCGTGGATGTTCGTGCAAATGCTTCATAAGCGATAACTCCTAAATGCTTTGTCGGATTTCTCCGAAATTTGGCATCTGCATTCTTTGCGACAAGACGTCTGTTGGTATTACGTTTCAGCAAGATCCGCCTGTAGGTGGCGCCACTGGGTCTTGTTCCAATATTTAGTGCATGTCCGTGCAAATACTGCGTAAGCGATAACTCCTAAATGCTTTGTCGGATTCCTCCGAAATTTGGCATCTGCATTCTTTGCGACAAGACGTCGCTGGGATTACGTTTCAGCAAGATCCGCCTGTAGATGGCGCCACTGGGTCTTGTTCCAATCTTTAATGCATGTCCGTTCATGTTTGTTCAAATCCTTCGCGAGCGATAACTTTCGAACAATTTGTCGGATTTCTTCGAAATTTGGTAAATGCATTCCCTGCGACAAAACACTGTTGGTGATGCGTTTCAGCAAAATCCACCCGGAGGTGGCGCCACTAGAGTTCATTCCATTATTCCATGCTGCAAGTGATAACTTAGAAACAATTTGTCGAATTTCTTTGAAATATCCTACATATGTACCTTTCTGGGTAACATGAGAAACGTTGCGGCTCATCGGATTCTTCTCAAATTTGGCATGCATTTACCATGCCAGGAGCTGTTGCTTGGGATTACCTTTCACTCACAGGTGGCGCCACCTGGTGGCAACATCACAAATTCGTTTTCGGGTAATAACTTGAGAACTGACCATCGGATTCTTCTCAAATTTTGTATGAATGTACAGTGACATAAGATGTCGCTTGATAATGCATTTCACTGACTTGCGCCTAGAGGTGGCGTCACCTGGTGTCAAAATCTAAATTTGGTTTCTGGGCAATAACTTGAGGACCCTCATCGGATTCTTCTCAAATTTGGTATGCAGATGTCCCCACGATACCATGTTCCTTGGGATTGTATTTTCCCCGCTTCTGCCTACAGGTGGCGTCTCCTGGTGGAAAAATTTGTTTCCGGGCAATAATTTGGCAACTGCTCATCAGATTATTCTCAAATTTTGTATTCATATGTGATCCGCCCCAAATAACATGAACACCGGTGGGCATCTAGTACCGGCAATAACTTGACCCCTCTTCAGAGTCTCAAAGTTCATATGCCGATACCATGACATGAGATGTCATTTGGGATTGTGTTTTGCTTGCACCTACAGGTGGTGACTCCTTGTGGCAAAGTCTAAATTTGGTTTCTGGGCAATAGGTTGAGGATGCCTTCATATTCTTGTCAAATTTAGTTTGCAGATAATATGCCATGAGTTGTCTCTTGGGGTTGCATTTCGGTTACATAATTTTCATGCTACATGGTAAAGAAAATATATTACAGTAGGAATCAACATTCAATCAGCCATTCGGAGTTGATCTCAAAACCTGGGAAGGTGGAAAGACCCCTCTGCTTCTTACGCCTGTGAAGTAGCTGTTGCCATCCTCATGAATATCTTCTGAAACCGACAGCGCTTATAAATATTGCTGCCATTTTGGCGGGGGACCTAGCATCCTCTGGCTGCTTGTTTTACATGAAACTCTTCATCGAAAATTGAACCCTCGGTAAAATGCAACCAATTTTGCGAAAATTTATTCGCCTTCGTCCCATTTTGATGATACACAACACGTTAGACCGCGAAATACACTGTCACGAAAGTTTAAAATTCAGGATCGATTATCGTATGACTACGCATACCTGTCCTCATAAAATTTAATACTTAGCAAGATATAAGAGAAAAGCGCAAAGTGCGCTCTGTGAGGCTGTAGAGAGAAACGAGTTCCTCAAGGGAAAACCACTCCTGTGCGCGATTTCAGCCCGAGGGCAAATAACCGATATCAGGACCGCGCGTGAAGGCAGAAACCCATATCGTGATTTGGAACGGTGTCATTCCACAAAATCAATGGGACTAAAGATCCAGTATCATAGGCAAATGTGTGAAAAAAAATTAATTATTATATTATACTTCAAAACCAACATTGCCAAAATTGTCTTGAGTTCCATAATTTTTCAAAAATGATTTAGCGTGTCTTTTTACTCAAGTTAATATTTATTGTTGCATAGTATTACACCAGGAATGGGAGAAGTTTCAGATTGATATGATTTTTTTCACATGAAGGAATCATCATGTGGTAATGGAATAAAATGTCGATAGAAAACTTACCAGAGAAACGGCAAAGTTCACAGGTCATATCCATATAACCTGGGAAGATGCAATATTGAATTTCACGCTGGAGGTTATGGGTAACTCCTGAAATATGACGTGAGATGGGAACCCTATTAGATATCCCTGATGTTAAAATATCCCCGAATCCATGACGTCAGGGGGAAATGGTCGAAACGCTGAAAATGGCAAGTTTCTAGGTCAGATATAACACTGTTAGAAATTACCATTATTTCACAGTAAATGTATGTTGGAGTTTACAGTACATTCATTCGTAAACACATTAATCTGTAAATTCAACTATTGACATCACCTGGAATGGGTAAACTGCGCACACACGTAACATAAAATTATTGTTTTCTCTGAAAGGAGGCTGATATCTTTGCACACGAAACGCTCAGTTGCAGGAAACATCCGACATCTGCGTTGTACGATACAACATTCAGAGCATTATCAGAACACGCGCTGGGACGGACGCAGCGGCTAACTTTAATTTTCCGTCTATAGTACGGTTTGGTTTTGGTTTTATCCATCTTCACATTTCAAACTAAATACTACACTAACGTTCCGTTATTTAGTGTTCGACTTGCATATGCGAAGATGGGTTTTATCTGACTAGAGTTGTATCCTACTATTCGTGTAATGATTGCACAGATTCGTTCGTGATTATTTACGAAGCTTGTGGTGATCGCATTTGTAAACACGAAGAGCAATGGCCATTTCGGCCTTACAGTGACCTACGTTGCCGCGGAACCGATAATTGTATAATGGTGCCACGTAATTGTACTGTTTAAAGAATGTGAAAACAACGGTAATTGGAAATTACAGGGCTACCCAAATTTTACAGTTGAATGCCTGTCAATAAACGGTAATTATAAAATACGGTGCAACATTTTACAGTTCAAAGCCTGTTAAAAAACGGTAATTGTAAAATACGGTGCAACGTAATTTTACAGTGGAATGTACCGGCACCTTTTCTGCCAGTACATTTAACTGTGAATTTACGGTCTGATTTATAACAGTGTAGGTCTTTCGGTTCCTTTGACATGACTTGTTTGTATTTCTCTTAGACGCTATTATCAACACAATCAAATTCCATAATTTCAATTGCAATCGTGGTAAACTTTGTCAACAATCCCGCCTTCTTACTCTTTCCATAATTCCATCCTTCGACCAAGAGACATTGCATTGGATTAAAATTAACATATTTAGCCAGTAATCTAGACCTTATATTGAATTATATGTGGCTTCCATCGTGATTTTACGTCATAATTGATGTATGGTGCATATTTTCTTCGGTTCTTGTAGTTCCTCATTTCGGTAACCAAATTTTGCATCAAATACCAGTATCTTCTTGTATTTTCTCATTTGAGGTTTTGCATTTTTTTTCTTCTTCATTATAACCATAATCCATTTCTTAATTACAGGTTTGCAATTGAGGTATGATCACTGTCAATCCAAATCAGTCGACTATCTTTACTGCATTCTTTCGCTTAAAATTATATTATTTTTCTGAGTTTATTCCCCAAATGCAGGTGGGGCAGCCTAAATATGATTTCATATCATAAAGCTCGCCAATGATACAGGATATTATTCTGGATGCTAGAACTTGTGTCAGCCTTTCCGTATGGTCTAAATGATAATGTCAAAGGGTTCGACAATGTTACAAACCGCCATTCAAATATATCCAATATTACCCAGCTATTCAAACCCCACGAAGATTGACATCGCAGCCATGATTGGAGAAAATTTCATAGCGCGTTGCTTCACAATCATATAACTTCAAATTACTTTGTGGGTTTAACTAACTCATCCAACAGTATACATAACTTGCGTACAGTCCTGTATGCGTTACCTCTGAGAGCTTTACATCTAGAGCCAGAGATATACAAAGATCCGTGTCTTCAGGAAATATAAGACCATCCACAGTCACTAAAGTTTGTCAAGATATATCTTATTTTTCGATTGTATCGTCCAGTGGACAAACCTCCCAAGACTGCTTTTCTTGAAACTCAATTACTGGATAAAGGACTGGAAATATTTGATTTACCACGCATCCTCATTGATCCCTAGGTACGCAACGCTGTACCACCATTAAAATTCACAGTAGCCCCTTACATTTCATAAAAGTATACTCAATCTATAGCTTCCAAAATATTCAATTATCCTAATGCTGTCAAAGAGTTTGACTGACACGTCTGGAGGCTAAAGTTACGATTGTGAATCGTCGAACTTTATCAATACATCATGCTATCATATGCTGGACGCTCTTCCACGGGAGCTTCACACTGATCCCTAACTCTTGGTCCATCTCGGCTCCAAAACTTCTATTTCCATACCCTTTTCCCATAATTCCCTGTCTGCGCATGCGCAGAATGACGATATTCCTACCCCAACCCCATCCAATCGGATGCTCCCCTACGTATGCTACACATTGATACCTCACTCCACCCAATCGGACCAATAGTGGCCCACCTCGGCACCAAAACGTCTATTTCCATACACTTTGTCTACTGAGCCTGCGCAGAATGACGTCAGTTCCAAGCCATACCCCTCCAGTCGGATGCTCCTTCAAGAGTGCTACATAATGACACGTCCCGCGGCCCAATCAGACCAATATTGGCCAACGTAGACCCCAAAACGTTTATTTCCATACACTTTGTCTACTGCTCATGCGCAGAATTACGTCGGTTCGACGTCACATTCATCCCTTGGATGAATTCATCCCATACCATTTAGGAAAAATGGAAAATTCTTATCTGCTCGTAAACACCTTGTCTCACAAGCTACTAAAGCAATGTTTGGTGTGTTGAAAAAAGTCAGAAATATGGATTTACCAATTGACTGTCAAGTTAAATTATTTGATGAAATGGTTAAGCCAGTCTTGTTATACGCTAGCGAAATATGGGGTTATGAGAAAATTGATGATATTGAAAAGGTGCATTTGTTCTTCTGTAAAAAAATACTTAGAATAAAGAGAAGTACCCCTAGTGTTATTGTTTACGGGGAACTTGGTAGTTTCCCTTTGGCAATTGATGTTTGTGTACGCATGATAACATTGTGGGCAAAAATCGTCTCTGGAAAAACTGAAAAACTCTCCAGTTTAGTTTATCACATTCTGAGGTGTAATATTCCAGGAAAATCGCCATGGTTAAATAAGATAGAATTGATATTAAATGATTGTGGCTTAACATATATTTGGGCTTCCCAGCAGTTTAGTAGTGTAAAGTGGCTTGTTTCAATCGTAAGACAAAATTAACTGATCAGTATTTTCAACATTGGCATGAAGAAATAAATAAATTGTCTAAAACAGAGTTTTACAAAATATTTAAACAACAAATTTCTTTAGAAAATTACCTCACTGTATTGCCTCCTGGACTGAGGCATAGCATGACTAAATTTCGAACATCCAATCGTCGGCTACCGATTGAAACAGGTCGCTGGACTGGTGTCCCTCGTCAGAATAGAGCATGTATATTATGTGAGAGTGGAGATATTGGAGATGAATCTCATATTTTATTTTACTGTACTCGACTTGAAGAACTCAGAAATAGATATATACCAACATATTATTATAAATATCCCAATGAGTTTAAGACAAAGGATTTGTTCAATAACCCTTCGAAAAATGTAGTGATAAATTTAAGTAGGTTTATTCAAAGGGCTATGACTTTGGTAAGCGTTCAAGCCCAAGAGTGATTTTGATGAACCATTTGACTAGATAGTAACGATAAGTACTACAAGCTGAATCTATACATAAATTATCATTTGTATATTGTCTCATGTACTAGAATGTACCTGACATCCTGTCCACCACTGTATTATTCTATTTTCACCCCTAATACCAGTGAATCTGGTCTGGGAGTAATAAAGTATTCGTATTCGTATTCGGATGCTCCCTCACGAGAGCTTCACATTGATACCACCCGCGGCCCAATCAAACCAGTATGGGCCGATCTCGCCCCCAAAACGTCTATTCCCATACTCTCTGCATACTGCGCATGCGTATAGTGACTTTTTCAAACAATTTCAACCAATCGATTCGGGACCCCCCACCATCGTGTTCTACGTGGTGAGACGTGAACAACAAGATCCCACAACCCATACCGCAATGAGCATGTCTGGGTTTCCCATTAGGTTCAACATTGTCCACCATGCCAGTATGGACCTATCCAGGCCTACCTGAACTTTTCAAAAAATTTCACCGCTTAGCTTCCAGATCCATCCCATCGTGTTTTACAGCTCGAGACGAAGAAAACAAGACCCCACAAACCATAGTAAAATCCACAAAAAATGACCACCCCTATACCCCATAGGCCTACCGGCATTCCCCGTATAGATGCAAATGTTCGAATCAGGGGAGATGACCCGGAATTGCGCCTACAGATGGTTCCCCCAGTCAAAGTTGTCTTCCTTTCTTCTAGAGGGCAGCACAATCGATGTTCTGATGTCAAAAGGGGAACCCCCACAGCAAGCGCCGCCATTTTGTATGTTTATTTTTTGCGGAGATATACTGAACATCGTCCAACACCTATAGGTTATGTTTATTAGTATGTCTTACTTCCCATGGATTCATGTATTATTATTTTTTCGTGCCAATACGGACCAACGCTGTGGAGAAAATGGGGGTATAGCCTCATTTTCCGGAAATTTGTCGGAAATTAATGATATGTAAGTAGGTCAATAATAAACCAGATCACTTTTCTCTACTACTCCAGTAAAAGCCAGACTCCTAGTGTGCTCACAAAACTCTGTATTGTACAACACTGCTCGCCACTTATCCAAGATCTTAGGCCCACAGGGTACAGCGGCCCAGTCATTCATCAAGTATTCCGGTACCTTTTGCGAAGCCATCAAAAACTTGAACTCAACAGGGCGCCTTATTAGATACGACGTGGTAGATCGATTTACCAGTGTCCCCAGGAAAGAAGCTCTCGAAGTGTTACATGGATGCATCAACGATTCAAAAGACCTATAGACCAAACAAGGCCCAAGTCTATTGTGGATCTAGCTGACAAATGTATTACAACCACTTACTTCACATGGAACAAACAACTCTATGAGCTGGTGAACGGTCTCCCCATAGGTTCCCCTTTGTCGCCACTGATTGCCGAAATATACACGACAAACCTAGAAGAGCAAGCCAAGCCTCAGCACCCTTTGCGCCCGTGTGTTGGTTCCGTAAAGTAGATGATACATTCGCCATTGTGCAAGAATCTGATGACCCCCACGACCTCCTCCAACATATAAACAGTGTACACCCTCGCAAGCAGTTCACCATCGAAGTAGAAAATGACAAGACACTCCCATTCTTAGATGTTCTGATTGACAGATCATCCGGCAATCTGAGCACAATGGTATACCGAAAACCCACCCACACAGACCAATACATCCACTACAAATCCAACCACCCACCTAAAATCAAATCCGGCATCGTAGCTACACTGGCCAGGAGAGCAAAAACCATATAGGATGCAGATCGCCTCACCGATGAGATTTCCTACCTGAAGAATGTCTTCACGGAACTTAACCACTTCCCGACACCCCGCATTAACAACGCCATTGACAAAGCACTAAACCCCAACACCAGCACCACCAAACCAGCAGGCAGTCCTGTCACCATTAGACTTCCATTCTCTTAGACGGAGGTATCCCAGCAGCCTTTGCGGGGCTCCGTGACAACTGTGGCGTGGGCTAAAGCAAGGCCTAGCGACGTATTCACTTAGCCCAGGCAGACCGCGCTTCTCGCCGTTAAATCGTATTTCCTCGACGTTTGCGGCTGGTAATCATTTGGAATCGATAATATATTGTTAATAAGGTAACATTTAACAGCTGAAAGGATCAATTGTGTGGTAAAGACTCCAGGAAAGGGTAATAAACAGCTCTAAATAACCCACAACACTGATCTACAGGGCGCTAGCCCAGCCGTTAAAATCCTGGGGTTAACACAGCGGCAACACCGTCATTGTCGGCATATAACACGGATAATCTGTTTTAATTTCCTCCCATAAAGCTGTTAATTATCCATATTCAGTGATTGACTTATTAAATGATTGACTTATTGATCATGAAATGTTAAATAACGCAGATATATACTTGTAGCAAAATTCCTTCACCGTTATGGATAGTCTGTGTTCTTCTGCTTTTATAAAGCTGTTAATTATCCAGATTTAATGATTGACTTAATGATCAGGAAATGGTAAATAACGCAGATATATACTTGTTTTAGCAAAAATTCCTTCGGTTATATATAAACTGAGTTTTCATGACAATCTCAGACCATATTTACAACTAGCACGATGAGTTACGAATATTCAGATAATCTGCCAGGTGAGGCAAAGACAAGATATCAGTCAAAACTCTCGCTAGTCGGTTTGGATAAATGCCCTTACAAGTTACCAGCTGATAATTAACAGCTTTATGGGGGAAATTAAAACAGATTATCCGTGCTATATGCCGACAATGACGGTGTTGCCGCTGTGTTAACCCCAGGATTTTAACGGTTGGGTTAGCGCCCTGTAGATCAGTATTGTGGGTTATTTAGAGCTGTTTATTACCCTTTCCTGAAGTTTTTACCACACAATTGATCCTTTCAGCTGTTAAATGTTACCTTATTAACAATATATTATCGATTCCAAATGATTACCAGCCGCAAACGTCGAGGAAATACGATTTAACGGCGAGAAGCGCGGTCTGCCTGGGCTAAGTGAATACGTCGCTAGGCCTTGCTTTAGCCCACGCCACAGTTGTCACGGAGCGCCGCAAAGGCTGCTGGGATACCTCCGTCTAAGAGAATATATCGGTCAAGTCGGCCACCAAATTCAACGACTGATCCAGAAACAGGCCCCAGTAGACGTCCGGTTCAAATGTGCCCTACCTTTGAAATCCTACAATAAAGCAAATGGCAGAGTGGGAGACAAAAAAAAACTGATCCTAAAGGTGTAACTTATAAAGTCCATTGTGATTGTGGCGAAACTTACATAGGTGAAACGTCAGACCATTGTCTATCCGCATGAAAGAACATGAATGTGCAGTTCGAAACCAATCAGCAAAGATCTGCTATAGCCGAACACATAGTGACCAGTCCCGGTCTGGTCACACCATCGCATGGGACCAAACAGAGATCCTCGGTACAAATCTCGGCGTGAAGAATCCACGCCTCATCGGGGAGTCCATCGAGATAGCGAGACACAAGCCCAAGATGAACAGAGACCATGGGCTCATAATCTCCAATGTATGGAAAGATGTGATTACACCACAATAGACTATATATACATTTACTGACTTTCATGGTACCTTACATGTGTGCCCGTGATACCCTATCATTAGACATGGAGGCCATGCACATTTATACACTTGAGAATGCTAAGGGCAGACTTAGCGAAACGTCGTGTTTAATGAAGAAGAAGTTGAAATCCAGGAAATCCCAGTGTTCATGCTTGTACTACTTCTATACGTCAAACCGAATGACACTTCAAAATGTCATTCAAAAGTTATACACGAACTCACTCAAGCCGGAATCGCTTTTGTTTAGTTTTTTTTATTCCCTCGAAATAACGCTTTGTCGCCAACTTGTGATGATTGTAACAAAACCCAGGCATCGACCTCAGGTCTCTGGATCCGGACACCAGAGAAACACTGCATGTGTCGCTTCAAACGCAGGCATTTACCAACAAATCAAAGTTAAAACGCGACAATAACAAGCATGCCATGACGTACTCACGAACAAATGTGACATTGCGAACACATTGTGTACTTCTAGGACACTAGTACTACTAAGGGTGACATAATCAACATACCGACATTCCCATGTTAATATTTTGTGCAGAGGCAAGGGATGTGAGCCAAATGGCAGAGGATGGAACCCTGGTCATATAATCGTATTATTATGTTGTCTCCGTGCTCGTTTCCAAGTGGATATGTTTATATACAGATGTAAATATAATATCTGAGATCAGATTTAGGAGCAAGACATGATGCCAAAGCAATATGACATATGTTACATGGAAAAAAGGGATGTTACCCGAGAATCTTATTAATCACATTTTCCCAGTTCTGTCAGACGATTGCTTTCCAGTAACTTGTAGTGTGGTCATGAAAATTCACCCACTTGTCAGTCTAGACACGAGGAAGAAAAATGAAAAAGATTTATGAAAATTTATTTTGTACGTTAGTTTATACAAGCTTAATCCAGTTGAGTATATGAACTCCAAATTCAACGTCAAATAGATCTCTACAAGTGCCAAACAATAAAACTGGAGTGATATTAGCCCAATATAAAATCAAATTCACCAGAGAAATAAAGAAAAAATGAATGAAAAATTAATATTTAAAATGGTTTGATTAGTATTTTCATTATATGTACTATATCTGGAAAATAGTGGCCCAGTGCTATTTTGTATATCAAACGCGGAGTTTGGGGGTATACATTTAACTGCCCAATTGACTAAATTAACGCATAAAATGAATGCAAATATGAAAAGCAAATCATGATCTTCTTTCAATATTTGCCTCCCGTCTTACTTTCATGGCCTTACTCCAAACCATTGGGAAAAAATCTCCAAAAAGAGCTGAGGAATTTTATTTGTCAGATTTTCGGATATAATGCCCTTTTATTTCCCTGTTGCATAAACTTTAACACAAATCCTTGTCCCAGACGATATATGATCCGCACCATATCTCCAATTAATTCTCGGGTGATTCCCATGTCCATAACTTGTGAAATTCTGGGTTAAAACTGTCATCAACCTCATGATATTACATCAAAATCGACAGAATATTAACACTCTATGTCAGCAGACTTCTTCTATCCTTCCATAGAAAAGCAACGTTCTGTCGCCGTCAAATTGTCTACTTGTCCAAATTCTACGAATTTATTAATAATAATCTAAACCTAGAATGTCCACCATCACAAGTGAAGTCTAAATTTCCTAATTTATTTATTATGTCCAGGAGAAGGATCAATGCTATGGAACCAGTAAGAAAACGCTCATCTTCTCTTGGCAGTATTCTCGAATTTTCCATCCTGAAATGGAAGTGAAATACTTTATTACGTAAAACATTTACCACATAGGGTTAAGAAAGCATACATACATATAAGACAATATAACTCATTAAATAACATCCACACATGCACCAATCACATGCACATACACATTCATACCAAACAGATGTACATGTACACAACCTCACAGTCAATATTTACATAACATTGCTGTTATCCTTAACATTGACATGGAAATACTCGGGGTACCCTAACCTGAGAAACATCCATACACAAAGTGTGCAAGACTGTGTGTGGCTAATGTATTTCCACATGACATAAGCTGAACAAATAAATCATCTCGACTATTGTTAACATCAATGATATCAGATATTTCTGACATAAATTTCTTCCTACGGTCAGTGTATTTACAGCATGACAGAAGAAAGTGTTTTTCGTCTTCTATTTCATCACACGCATCACATAGTCTATCACATGTGGGTGTTTTTGGCTTGGTGTACCTCCCCATCTCAATTTAGAGTCTGTGTGCACTGATACGCAGTCTAATAAGTGTTGTTCTATGTTTTTTATTATTAATTGCCAAAAGATTTTCTTCTGTACTGAAACTATCTTTTATGGATCTGTATTAGTTTCAACTTTGGTAGACGCATTAAGTTCTGTCTTCCAATGAGTCTCATATATCTGTAACAGCTGAGATTGTATGAAACGAGTAGAGGCCTTTGGTTTAGAGCAGCCAAGATTTTCCTGGATGTGATAGGAGTTGGTATTTTTTAATATACATTTTATATAGCTAACCCAATTTGGAGAATTGTTAACTCTACTTTCCTCAACCTGCTCCAAAAAGCCTTATATACTAATGAGGAATGAGGAATCCGAATCAAATATATGGAATAAAAATCGAATGCTGCCGATAATGGCAGGTACATGAATTGGTGCTCTACCGAGCTCTCCTCTAACTGCATTATTAACAGCTCTTGGGTTTACACCCAGTACACTTTTGCAAAATTTCAGATGTATACGTGCCACATCATTAACTGTACTTAACAGCTTACCAATATCGGCCGACTCTTTAAGATAGCTAGTCACACTTCGGATCCATATGTTAAAATAGGCATTATGGTGGAATCAAAAACCTTGCAGGCCAAAACTGGTTTGATATCACCAATGCTGATTGCACGTTTAATGGCAAACAAGGCCTTATTTGCTCTACCAGCCAAATTGGACAGTGATTTGTTAAATTCTTCATTACTATCGAAAACGAGTTGCAGCATTCTATTGGCTGATACCCTATATGAAAGGACTCTTTAGTTTTTGGGTTTTGTCCGAAGACCATTACTTTTGTCTTATTAATATTTATTGACGTACCCCATCTTTGAGTATACTCACTGAGTATATTAAGTTTTGCTTGCTGAAATGGATGATTTTACCTGAATATTAAAATGCACAAATGATCCAGGGACTCATTAATACATTATACCTCATACCACATAGCTGAGATTCCATTAAACATACTTTCCATAAGCATCCATCTAACCGGTGGTGATATAAGCCGTGCATTAACTAACCGGTGATGATCTAAGCCGTGGTGTACATCCAGCTATGGACTGTACAAACATAAACACTGCTTTCATAATTAACACATTATTGTGATGTATTTGCTGATTTTTTTAAACATTAATTTTATCAGGTGTGTCTACTGGAATTTTTCGTTGCTAACCATACATCTTCATTATTTAATATAAAATACCAAGACCGGATAACAAATATTTATTCTGACATTCCTTATTTCAGCAAATATATTGAATTTCTTCAATGCATACAAATAAACGTCAGGATTATGATGTATCATAAAGTTGTATATATGTGTAACTCATTAATTTCTGTCAGCCTGGGCTAACTCTAACTTTGCCAGTTCATGGAATGCATCTTCGCGAAACATCTTATTCTACGGTCACTTCAAAATCGGTTTACCCACGAAAAGCAAAGGAAGTGAAATTCACATTAGTTCAGTTTTCTGATCCACTATCAGCCAAAGCAGAAAGTAAGCATTATATTATCAGCAAGGGTGGGGGACGGGGGATTATGGTTAACTCAGAGTCTACATGGTTGACATCACGGAGTCAGGATCATTTCCGGTCAAGGCTGCTATCCACAGATTACAGGGATTGAACTTCAGCATTATACGGAGGGACAAGTTTAGTATGAAACGATATGAGAGTGAGTGAGTGAGTGAATAGGGTTTAATGTCGCTTTCAACATTTGATCAGATATCACCACAGGGAACGGAAGGAAGGGGAGGAGGCAAGCCGGGGTACCTACTTGTAACAGAACAGATTTAATGCTGCCATTTTATAGTGCTGTCCCACTGAAATATCATGCCGTAGGCAGATATGACAATAACTTGACCAACTTTTCTAAAATTCATATGATGTCAACGAAAAAATACTTCAATGAATACGTTTTTTTCGAAATGAATAGTAAAATGAATTGTCTGCGTCGCATATCTATCGCAACTAAAACTATTTACAACTGTCCAGCATTAGTGGGCCAGCCAAAGCTCTAGAGTTTTTTTTATCGGCATTGTTTAGTATAATTTTTAGGTTCACAAAAGGTTAATAGAGTTATCCCATATAAAAGATGGTAGAGATAAATCCACAAATACTAAGACGAAATGTCGCTAAAAACATATGACTCTTCTGTCCTGGACGTTCCGTGTTATCAGCGAAGATAAAATACTGTTATTTGATTGTTCAGCCTTGTGTTCATCAAAATTAGAAAGAAAATGGACTAGAATAGGAAACACCCTGCATGTCCATGCCATGGGAATGTCCAGATCCTCGCTCAGTCGAGAAATTATTAATTTATACTTCCGAACATCATTTTCCTTGAAAATGAGTTTATAAAAAATGTTGGGAAAACAGGCAACATAAATAGAGTTTACACGGGCGAGGATTTCTTGTTTTATTGCTCGGAAATACGCTAGAACACCTCTCCGGCCATCTAAGACCCCTCGAGCATCGGCGGGTCTAGGCGGCCCCTGTAGCCTCGCCTAATTGTTCTGTGATAGTAGCCCCTCAAATCATGAATTGCTTCCGCCCAGCCTGGCTTGTGAAGGTAAGGCGATTGTTTTGTTCTGCTCCAAAACCTACAAAATTTTATATTTCGAGAACTTTACATACTGCAATACCAGTCACAAAAGAAATATATCAATGATGATATGTATCAAACTGAAGATATGACTGACGAAAATGTGCTCCCTGGCCTATTTCGTTAGTTTTGAGACATTCGGGAGGAGGATTTTTTTTTAACACAAATATAACAGCTCAATCCATAACAATTTTTGCTTCTTTCAAATAACCAAAACCTAATATAAGCAAAGGAGTCTTTCCTGACCTGAGAATGATAATGAATTAGAGAGATATGCAAGAGGTGGGAAAACTTAACGACGTCTGCCGTCAAAATGCAATCATATAACTCTACAGGAAAGCTTCCCTCGGCACCCCACATTCAGACTCGAAATACATTGGATTCTTAGTATCTCAGCCGCGACTATTCGACTATGAATTATCCATTGGACCCCCATCACAGGCTTAAGCGGAGTTAGATACGCTAGCTCGGAAGATGGGATGACAGGTCAGCATCATCTCATCTGGTGTGAATGGATGAGCATCGAGGACGCCTGATGGAATAAACGCCCCAACATGGGGCAAAACTGGTAAATGCAACAACACCGAAAACAAACAGCCTGTAATGCCCGACGTCTTACGCCATAAATTTCCAACCAATATTAAAACGCAACCATATGACTCCACAGGAAAGCTTCTCTCGGCACCTCACATTCAGACCCGAGAATACAGACCTAGCAGCCGCGCATTTATTGGAGCTGTTCATGCGGAGACTATGACGTGTCCACACGACCTCCAGCACCGGCTTAAGCGGAATAACATATGCTAGCTTGAGAGCTTTGATAACAGTCAGCTCAAGCAAATAACTCGCCTGATGTTAATCGATGAGCATCTAGGAAGTCTGATGGAATAAACACTTCAACATAGGGTAATCTGGTATATGCAAAAATACCCAGAAAAACTAACCTGTAAAGCCTGACGAAGGCTTAAATTTCTCACCAAAACAATGAATCTACACATATTTGTAGAGAGTTATCTACAGAGGACAGACCTCGGCAAGTAACAGTCAACCAGCAGAATCCTACCATATACAGGAGCAATATGTAAGAGGTGTGGAAAATTGACGGCTTTTAGCGACTAAAAAGCAACCATATGACTCAACAAAAAAAAATCCGCTGGTACCTCAAATTCAGACCCGATAATACGGTGGATTTCGAACGTAGCCTTAGTATCTGAGTCGCGTTTATTGCAGATGTTCATGTGGTACCCACGCGACCCCTAGTACCGGATTAACCCTATCTGACCTGGGCTTTTTGAGGCCTGTCCAGGACCTCCCCCACCCCTCCCTTCATTATTTTTCTTACGCCTTGAGCTAGGGGGCTGAAACTTACCACACGATACCCTTGGGTCAATCTCTATCAGACAATATAAATGAAATCCAAGATGACCGCTTTGATGACGTCACAGTGACGTCATTTTCAAAAACAGCATTTTTTGGTCGATTTTTCGGTCAGATTTCCCGAATTTTTTATTTATGTAAATGTCTCCGCAAAAACTGCATGATAAATTAGTAAGTCCATTTTGTAGTTCGTACCACAAAGTCTAGCCCTGACAGTTCAGGATTTTTCTTTTGTCTCTGCACCTGGAAGTAATATGCATATTGCCTTTTCGACTGCAATTTGCAATCTACCAATTCCATACAGAATGACCGAAGTGCGTTGGCTGCCTTCAGGAGAGAATTAAGTTTGTCTTCTAGCTCATTTTCCCCATCCATGGAACTTCTGGTGTGTCACTTGCACTCAACTTTCCGGTCAGTTTTCCTTCTGCTGATGGAGCCAGGTATATTCGCTGAGATGAAGAGGCCTATCTCCTCCGCGGTGATATTGCTACCTCTATCAGCCTTCCACATGGTATATTATGTGTTTGTGTATCTTTGTGTTGGATTCGGTACCTTGCGAATCATTTGAAAACAGAGAATGATATATACAGCAAACTTGTGATCAGAGGATTCACAGGAATGGTAGATAGGGTTCTTCCTCCCAACTTCTCCGAAAGTAGATTCCGTCTTGCATTTGTTCTTTAGTAGTAGAAGTAGTAGTAGTAGTAGTAGTTCTTTATTTGACAATCAAGATGCTCTCTCGGGCAGAAGAATGAGTTCAAATATACAATGGTAAGTACATTCATCCCACAAATATCAGTAACACGAATAACAGTATATTTTAATAGGCATGCAATAAAATAATTATATAAAATACCTGTGTCGCTTATTTCCGTCTATATTTTATTGTTCCTATACTAAAAATAGGCTGCGAGATAGTTCCCACACCATTTTCTCCGCTGAACTCACAATTTGAAATTATTGCAACTCTTTGTTAATGAGCCTAGAAGCCTGGACCTTTGCTCAGTATATTCATCGCAATCGAATTGATTAGATTTCTGACTGTCCTGTCGCCAGTGTCTCGATGACCATCAGCTTATCTGGAGTCGGGTTCACGTGATGCTCATAGAAGCAGTTCAATTCATTCATGCTTTCCAGGTTCTGCTGGCTGATATCTGGATGAGCCATCCTGTAGGACGATTACTTTGCAGGCCCGAGCTGTAGTTTCCACCTCCAGCTCTGGATGTCAGGTCGGAACTGGTACTTCCTTGTCAGCTCTGTCTGCTTTCGGCGCTCGACATGCACATCTTCGAAACACTTACTAGGATTCTTTCCAGTCACGGACTTAACAGGCAATTTCGAAGCACTTCCCAAGAGCGTCACCACTTGGATGCGCACTAGTTATGGAATTTTGTCCCATCCAACTTTGATCGAGCATTCATCCAAGACTGCAAGATTGGTTGACAAATTCCCCAGTAACCGCCTCGACTTGTAAACCACCATCCAGTCTGGACTCCATTTCTTCCAGAGGAAAGGTGCCTTCTGTCCGGCATTGCGACTCTCTCAAGAGGACTTTATTAGCAATATCATGGTCTTCTGTATCAGTTTGGGGAAATGACGCTCCTCCTCCTTCCATGAAATTGGTTCCCGATCCTGTTGTGGAACTGCACCCTGGCTCTGCTATGCGACTGGACCATTAACCCGTCCTGGAACCGTGACCCGGTTAACTCTTTAGCCTTGCAGAAATCGCTGCAATGTGTATAATTTCCAAAAATATTATGCACAATAGTATGTCTTCTCCAAGTTGATTTGCAGCTGTACCATCTGTGCTGGAATCCTTGGATCTCATACGAGCTGCATATCTCAGTACACTAACAAGACTCATCATTGACTTCCTCTCTCTACCCTTGAAATGCGGATTCTCTGCAACCAACTTCTCAAACCAAGAGCGAACACACTTGCAGACGTGGTTGGCGCATTCCAACTTGGTGACACTTCAACGACAAACTAAAACCTTGTCTTGTATTTGGGCATACACAGATGCGTCTCTATCTGCTATGATAGTCATATGACGTCTGTAGACTGCAACCGCTCAACAATGTCATCGGCGTCCATTTGCTTGGAAGCATTCCTTCTAATTCCATTTGTTCCGCACTGCTATGTGTAAAAGTAACTGCACCAAGAGCATTGTACCTGTGCTTGTGCGACCTCTTGGTGCAACCTGTTGCTGCAAGTACACCATTGTAACTGAAGGTATCACCTGGTCCTGGAACATACTGTTTCATTGGTTGCATTGACTCATACTAGGCATCCCATTTTTCAATGATCAACATCCATCTTCTTGTCCCCAGCTCAACCATATCTGAAACATACTGTCCCTCCACCAAACCTCTATCTCTTGCTCAATGGCTGCGAAATTGCATTGGCTCAGACTAGTATTAATGTGGCCATAAAGTCTTTCACTTGAACCGCACCGGTCCCGTTTGTCATGATGGCCCGCATATTTACCTCGTGCATTTTACCCCCTTCATTAGCATTCACATTTGTGCTTGTTCTGGAAGTTCTTACTCTGTACTTCAAGAAAGGTTGCCAAACCTATTCCTCTAGAAGAAAAGCAAGGACCATGCACTGTTTGACTTTTTGTCAAACACCCCTGCGTGTGTAACATGTCCACCAAACACGTGGATTTGACCAATATGAATAAAACAAACCAGGATTTTGGGATTCATATATAACATAACAGACGTAAACTAGTTTCTGCAAGTGTCCGTGTGCTAAATACGATAATTTACTTCTTATTTTCTGAGCATTTTTATACCGTGTTGATACATACAAATCTTACGTGATACCACCAAAACTGCCCAACTCAGTCAAAAAACCCCGCAAAATCTGATTTTTCTTGTGTGCCAACGTTGAACAAATGACAGATACATGTACACTATTACGCTAATCCCCATGAGTTGTTCACAATTCGTCGATATTGTTACCTGGAAATCGCTAATTTTTTTAACATACGAAAAAATAGACAAGCCGACGAAGTAAAGCTAAGTACACCATTGCGCCAGAAGTAAAACATTCAGCACCTAGAGTTAGAGCCGATTTCTGTTGATGTTTTGTCAATTTACGGTGTTCAAATTGGAATCAAGGAGTGCAAATCGCTCCTGCACACCACTCTGACCAACATACTGCCCCAATTTCACACTCGACTACTTGTCCGAATTCACCTCACCGAGCAAATACATCAAGATTTACGGTGCATTCCTTCCTACCCCTAAACCTAACACTCATGAGTCGAAATGTGCCCTTACGTGATAGTAGGCTTAGAAGATTTTAATAGATGAAATGAACCGTAACCGAATATTAAAGGGGTATATCATCTCTTAGTTCTAACTCAGCATTGACAACTGACTACATGTATAATATACATCCCTCCCTAACCCCGCTTTGGCACTGGTGTTCGTGTATATTCCTCTAACTTCGCTTACATGTACATTCCTCCCAAACCATGCTTTGATACTTATGAGCAGAAATGAACCATACGTTTATAGTAAAGGAGCATACATAACTTCACATAGGAAATTCAGTACATGTACCGCAATCTGGAGTGGATTTGGCCGGTTTTTCTTACCTAGAACTTTTAATTTCCATCGAAACTTGGCCATATCCAGCAAAGATGTGAAATCACACATAGCAAATAAGACATGCAATATTCATCCACATGGGAGAATTATTAATTGTGCTAAATATGTCAAAATTTTGTCCGAATTCACCTATAGTTAGGTGGGGAAATTTGTTAACGTATTATTTTAACGAGAGAAATGAAAAACTATTCCGACACCTGGGCACTACTTAAAGCATTTTTTATAGCATAGGAACTGGTTTTTCTTCATTCTGAGACAAAGAGAGGAGTCGAGGAGGGTCCAGAAAGGAGGGGAAAATGAGTCAAATGGAGGTAACTCTTGACTTGCCAGAATATGATATTTGCGTTTTTCTTTTCATGTAGATTGGTGAATAATCCCATTTTAAAAGGTCTTCCGAGGCAATTGAGTGCATGGTGGAGGCCGTGAATAAATTTCTCGGATGTTTTTTGCCTGTCTGAATCCACCCGGCTTTTGACAATTTTATTGATCAGGGTAGGGAAATGAGAGAAATAATTGTCTTACGGATGAAAAGGTTGAACTTTGAAGTGTCATTATGTTACACGCTGCCTTGGGAAGAGAAGGTATTGAAAAGACCATCACCTCACATCTATCACACTCATCAGACGACTTCCGTCGGTCTGTATAGTGTCGCTACTTGGACTGGTAACACTTGATGAAGGAAATAATCGACAATGTTGTCACTCCAGACTTTCATACCGATAGCATGGGTTAAAAAAAGAGAGTTCGTACTGTGAAGGGAGATAACTTGTTATTGCTTGTTATTGGTAGATAAAAATTAGATCTATGCTGTTTGTAGATGATCCTGGAGCTCCAAATTTGCTCTCTTCAAATTGTCGCTTCAGAACGCCGCCTGGAGTTTATTTCATCTGCGCAGATATCAACTAAACTGTCGCTTTAAAAAGCGGTTCAGGAGATAAGGCATTGTTAACATATATCACCGCTATGCAAATGAGTCCTCAATGTAACGCTATAAACCGCTGCTTTTTGAAAAAAAGGTATACAAACTAAAACAGAACCAAAGTGCCGTTAATGCTGCAACATTTAAAATACAGTGGCTTGAGCTGAGAATATTCACCCCCCCCCCCCCAACTCTCAACACCCACAAGACCAACTCAAAACCAATTGACAAGAATTTGACTTTGTCATTATGGCCATGTTCCCAATTTAAATTAACAAGATTATGTTGGGTCAGTATAGGAAGAGTGGAAATTCCTTAGTAGTGAGGGTGAGCGTGATGCAGAGTCACGCGGCGGTGACGTGGCGGTGACGTCACATCACTTTCGGAACAAATGTCACTTCCGGGTCATAGGTCATTTCCAGTCACGTGACGGCACAGCAGGAGTTATTTGACCCTAAAGAAGACCGCACCCTGCAATGACTGCGCACTGGACAAGTAGCAGTGGGGTGAACATTCTGAGGTCGAGATGGACCACTATTTGGTCCGATTGGGTTGTGTGAGCTATCAGTTTGAAGCACTCGTGAAGGTTATCCGACCGAATGAGTATGGACTTGAAGCTACGTAATGGCATGCACAGACAGGGAATTGGGGGAAAAGGGCACTGGAATGCGGCCTGGGTGGGTCAATATTGGCCCAATTGCGCCGAAGCACTCGTGAGGGAACGTCCAACTGGACGGGTGTGGAGTGGAAGTATGGCTATGGCGCGCATGCGCAGACAGGGAATTGTGGAAAATGGCATTGAGATGAAGGTTTTGGGGTCGCGGTGGGCCAATAGTGGGCGTACTGGGTTGTGTGAGGTACCAGTTTGAAGCACTCACGGGGGTGATTCCTCCAGGGCGGGTGTGTAGTGGAAGTGAGGCTATGGCGCGCATGCACAGACCGAGAATTATGGGAAGAGGGTTTTGGAAGGGACGTTTTGGGGTTGTGGTGGACCAATATTGGTCTGAATGGGTAGTGTGAGGTATCAGTTTGAATCACTCAAGGGCATTGGAAAGGACGTTTGGGGGCCCGTGTGGGCCAATATTGGCCCGATTGGGCCGTGGCATTCTCCCAACGTCAGAGTTTGTAACCTCCAAACCGTCGGTAAACAGACTCTGACTTCACCCCTATGCAAATGTCTGGCGCGCAGCCGCATTGCGTCTTTTCCGCCAAGCCAATGAGAGAGCGTGTTATATTTTCCGGCTGACTACGTCATCACAACTGATCATCGCGTAGAGATGGGCAGTCATATTGTGAATTGAGCATTCTGATTCACGCCGAGAGCTATTGTAAGCATTAATTTATAATGACCCTGGAAAATGGATCAAGCATGTGGTAGATGTGACCAGGCAATCAACAAGCGTGCGTCTTTCAGAAAATTATATTATGGCCATGTGTATGGAATAATATCTCTGTTTCATGTCGCCGGTCTTTTGAACTCAGTGAGGGAGGGTAACACAACACAAATCAATGTCAACACAAAATATAATATTGAAAAATTACTCAGCCAAAATTACTCATCTGAACTTCAGCGAGGTATATATTATTATGTATTTATGTGCAGCAAGTAAGTAATAAAAACAACCAGTGAAGGAGGTGGACGATAAATATGCATCGAAACACATCATTGGCCTAATTTCCTCACAGAACTAAATATTAAATAATAAGATATCTGCAGTCAAATGTATTTCCCTGGTTATAAGCATAAATAATATTAAGATTTTGTCTGAAAATAACGGATTTCAGTTTAGCAACTGTGCAACTGTGCTTTAATTTAATAATTGAGTCGAGGTTTTTTTCAAACTAAATTATTTAAGTTTTCTCAAACTTAAGAATGTTTATCAAATAAATTGGCTTTTAATTAAAAGATGACAATAACAGTATTATCACAATTTTCAGTATTATATTTAAATTTATATTATAATTTATTATTATTATTTTATTATTATAATTTACCTGTTTATAAACTTACCATCGAATCACCGCATGAGCCTCGTCGGCGACAATTATAGCCGCCGTGGTTTTCCCGTGTTTAAGTAGCAAATCACGGTTCTCTTCCTGGTCTAACAGCAATTCGAGGCTTGAGAATACAAATGAAAAATGTCCCTTCTGTAGTGTTTCTCTGTCGCAATCGCCAGGTCCAGGATCTGTGGCAGTAAACCCCAGGGTTCGGAGTACATTTATTTGCTCGCTCATGATGGAAGTTAACGGACAGATCACAAATACCAGTCCGGTTTTTTAAACAGCCCCTTGCAACATAAAGATTTACCTCTGTTCGTTCTCGTCGATATACAACGTCTATCTTGATTGGCTCGCCGAAGTTACGCTGAGCTTTTCGGAAATCATCGGCCCCATTCGGTAATCTCAACAAGTTCGCTTCATTTAGTAACGGAGGCTGTTGATTGGGCGAGAGCCATGCGCAACAAAGCTGGACGGGTGTGGAGTAGAAGTAAGGCTATGGCGCGCATGCGCAGACAGGAAATTTCGGGGAAATGGCATTGGGATGGACGTTTAGGGGTCGACGTGAACAACTATTGGTCGTATTGGGTTGTGAGGGGTATCCAAGTGAAGCGTTCCTCCAGGCCGATCAAGTCATGGGTGGGTGCATGTTTTCTCCGAAATAAAAAATCCGGAAACACGGACTTTAGCCTTAAAATATGGAGAAAACACCCTATCAACTAGGTCTAGATGGGCCATTATCGGTCCTTAGCGGAAGTTCAATCAGAAGCCGTCCCTTGAGAAAGTTCACTCTTCATGGTCGCTCTTTATAGGCGAGCGGCAGATCCTAGAAAAGGGCCTTATTTTTCGAGTTTAATGCACCCACCCTACACACACCTGGATCATACATCATTTTAAAGTCTATGGTCTCCACTTTTCAGATCTACCTGCAGTACTGTTGAAATGTGGTGCCGTTGCCATGGAAACGAGCTCCAAAAAAGTCATGTTAGATTTATCATTTTCCTCACTATTGGAACACTTGATAATATGGATAACATAGATTCTTGGATGCAAAGGTTCAAATGATGATCCAAGCTCGAAACTTGACATGGGTAGTCTAATTAGGACACTTTTTCCAGAAATTAATGTTAGCTAACTGAAATCCAAGATGGCGGCTATTTTCCAAGATGGCCGCCGAAGGACCCTGCCAATACCTGATTTTGTCAGAAAAAGTGATGAAATTTTACGATTGGAATTATTTTGACCTTCACGTATATACTTTTAGAGAGGGGAAAGCAGATTCTGGTATCTTTGTGTACTTCCAGATATATGTTCTAACATTCCCGAATCTGATGATGTCACTATTGAAGCATTGTGCCATGATGTGACCAATTCGAGTTTTGCATTAGTGATCTCATTTGATTGAGGTTATGTCTTAGTTACGCATTATTATGTCTATATAATGTCCTTTACTAAAAGATTATTTCCATAATTTGATGCATGAGTAGGCTTATCTTGGAACAATACTTCACCTTAAATTGTGTTTCGGTCTAATCTGAGCCACCTGTTGGCCATTTTGGAATTTCAACAACCTTTACTTATTAGGGTTAATATAAATAAATGGGCTGTTCCTGTCTGTTGGTTGTTAGCAGAATGTTCGGAACTGAGAAGGAGTTTATTTGAGATCAATTTGCTCACACTATTCACTGTACCCCCGAAGACCGTTGATTTAATTATTCAGTGTGCCCAAATAGGACACATGTCGGAAACTGGACCCTGGATAATTTCACCTGGGTAATTAATCCCATGGAGTATTATAACGCTGGATCATGGGAAATGTCATATCCATTGGGCTAACTTTCTGTTTACCACCAAACATGGCAGGCTTATATACTGCATCAAGGAGAATGTTCAATTGGGCTTGATTTTCCACTATGCCCAATTGGAACCCACATCGAAAACTGGACCCAGGATAATGCCGCCTAAGTATTTTTCCTGAGAATTATATTCCCGCCCTGAAAATTAGTGCAATTACCTACTGGGTCCCAGGGAATGTTCTGTTGGATTTATTTTCTCTTTTTTATAAATCGAGATCTACAGTTTCACATATTAATGCCGCAGTTACAGAGGAAACGGGCATAAACGATCACACGACATTCTGAAATGCCTCCTCCAGAAGGGGTTGAAAGTAACGTTAATAATAAATACTACATGTCATTGTACAGAAAATTACATAAATATCTCCAGCGAGACTGGTTTGAACTTGAATGGGACAGTTCTGGACAGGAAACCGGCATGTAAGACACTACCGAATTATCGAATGTCTCATCAAGCTCATATAGGTAATACGCTAGTAGTAGGGAAGGGACCAATCTGGTTGCATTGAGGCTCTTTTGTGTGAGGCTGATGACGTCACATCTGATGACGTCATGGATAATGTCACTTCCGGTGCGAGGTCACGTCCGGATCAAAGGTCAAAGAGCACTTCCGGTTACGTGCTATCCGAAGATGACGTGGCTTCCAGTGTCAATTGATGCATGCGCAGTCGGTCAATAGCAGAAAAAGGCATTTGGGTGGACGCGTTTTGGGGTCGAGTTGGGCCATCCGTGGTTTAAATAGGTCGTGTGAGGTGTCATATTGAAGCGCTCGTAGGGTAGCGTCCGATTGAGGTGTCTTGTAATGCCATCAATCTGCGCATGCGCAGTCGGGTAGTTGTAGAAAAAAAGGCATTTGAATGGGCGTTTTGAGGCAAAGATGAACCATCCGTGATCTAAATGAGCCGTGTGAGGTGTCATCTGGAAGGACTCGTGGAGTAGAGCCTGACTGTGGTTGCAGTGAAACTGCTGTCAGTCTAACGCTAGGGAGTAAGTTCCCTAGATTCTGTACCTAGTCCCATACGCAGACAGTTGAGAGAAAGAAAGATCAACACATTCACAGATGTACTTTAGTATTCCTCATCACATTACACCCACACTGGGGGAGCCGCGTTGGGTGTGTTTACATAATAGTATGGCCGAAGATTGACACTTCGAAGAGCGGATTCTGAATGCACAGGAACAACCGAAAATATGTCAAGCGGATAAGAGGGACCCTGACAGATGCAACATAAAATGACGGCTTCTGATTGGACAAGAGCAGTCGATGATGCATCTGATACACACCATACTATTATGTAAACACACCCGACGCTAATGCGGCCCGACTGCGCATGTGCGGATTGACAGCACTTCCACTACGGACCACATTAGCCTGACTCTCTCCCACGAGCACTTCAATATGACACCTCACACCATGCATTTGAACAGTAAATGGTCCACCTCGACCCCATAATGTCCATTCAAATGTCTTTTTTCTACTACTGTCCGACTGCTCATGCGCAGATTGACGGCGACATCAATCTGACTCTACCCGAAAAGCGCTCCAAGATGGCACCCCACACGGCCCGTTTGGATCCTGGATGGTCCACCTCGTTCCAAAACCGTCTATTCGAATGCCCTTTACTACTGGCGGCACTTCCACTAAAAATCACCCCAGTCTGATGTTCCCCCAGGTGCGCTTCAACACGAACCAATTGGACCACGAATGGTCCACCTCCAGCCCAAAACGCCCATTCAAACATTCTTTCTCTACTACTGCCCGACTGCACATGCCCGACTGCACATGCGCAGATTGACGGCAGTTCCATTACAAACCACTCAAGTCGACAAGGTATTTGTCTTCCAACCAATCATAACGACATACCAAAAATATACTGGACTCCCAAAATGCATAAATCACCATACAAAGCTAGATTCATAGCTGGTTCTAGAAGCTGCACCACCAAGCTTCTTTCAACCTTATTGACGAGGGCCCTTCAGGAGGTAAAAGCATTTTGGGAAAGGTATTGCGCCACTATTTCTAAGAACTCTGGCGTTGAATGTATGTGGATATTGAAAAACTCAAAATGTCTTACGGAAAAACTTGATGCTAAAGGTCACATACCGTACAGACATGTATCCACATGAGATTTCTCGACTTTCTATACTACAATCCCTCATCAGGACCTTATTGACCGTCTAAGTTCATTAATAGTATCTGTGTTCAAGAAAACTGATCGTAGATATATTAATGTCGGAAGCCATAAAGCATTCTTTAGCTCTACTACATACAAGAGATATCATTCATGGGATGTTTCTTTGTTTATAGAGTTGCTTGAATTTCTCATTAAAAATATCTATGTGAAATTTGGCAACACAATATATCAGCAGCATATAGGTACTCCAATGGGTACTAATTGTGCACCCCTGTTGGCTGACCTGTATCTGTTCTCTTATGAATATGACTATATGCAGGCGCTTTCAAAAACCGATCCATTCAAAGCCCGTTCCTTCTCATTCACCAAACGCTATATAGACGATCTTCTCGCTGTGGATAATCGCTATATAAATGACGCAGTGAAGGATATATATCCACCTTCACTGGATTTGAAGGAAACTACAGATAGCCCTACAGGCACATCTTATTTAGATCTCTATCTCTATAAAAATGAAGCGGGCATTCTCTCTCGTCGACTTTATGACAAAAGAGATTATTACAATTTCGACATCGTAAACTATCCCTTTCTGGATAGTAATATTCCAGTGGGACCTGCATATGGCGTATACATATCTCGCTTAGTAGCATTTGCTAGATCCTGTGTTAGATGTGATGATTTTAATCAACGTCACAAAACATTGTTGCAGAAACTTATAAAACAGGGCTATTCCACCAAGCGCCTCCACTCAAAGTTTCTCAAATTTGGCGATACATCTCGCATGCTGATAGCAAAATACGAACGTAGCGTGCAAGATCTATGGCGCTACGTTTCGTAACTTGTGTCTAATTCCGCTTAACCCGGGGCTAGGGGCCGTATGAACCCATGTACTTCAAGATCCTCATGGCACTCATATGAACAGTCACAATCAAAGCGTGACTGAGATACATCATTCTTTAGATGACGACTTTACAACGAATATTATGGATTAAGAATACTGATCAGCGATACGGATTTGATATTTTTGGAACATCATGATGTCTTGCCGGCATCATTGAAAACTGTTGACCGCTTCTCTCTTGCAGGAAACAAGCCTATGTTTATGTATACTATGATTGTCTTTTTGAATTTGGTGCTAATACTGTTATATGGAATATGGAATAGGTCTTTGGATTATGGACGCGGATATTCTCTAATGGACGACGGCTGGATTATGAATGACGGACTAGACGCTTGTAATCCCACGAGCGCTTCAATGTGACACCTCACACGGCCTATTTGGACCAGGGATGACTCACTTCAACCCCAAAACGTCCACCCAAATGCCTTTTTCTAACCGAATGTGACGTCATCAGAGAACAGCCTCAATGCGACCAGATTGGTCCGTTTCCTAATACTGATACTCGCTGACTATTAGGAGTAGAGTGGGTGAGATTCTGTGGAAGCTAAAACCGCCTATTAATTTCCATAGGTCTACGCCGTGATTTGCTGGCCTGGATGAACACATTTTCATCATTGGTTGCATTCGGTTGCCCTGTTCTGCTCACTGAAAAGGACATTGAACAATCATACACTGGTTTTTTTAGAAGGAAAATCTCATCATCCTTAGTCCTGGTTCATCTGACAAAGCCGAACCATGACAGTTTCGAATGCAACGTTGGTTATCTTAAGACGTGCAACACTTTGTTCTCTCTACCACGGCTGATGCAAGAACAGCTATGAGCTAATAAAGTTGTAATCAATTGGCTAGGTGGAGACGTTACGGTTATGTTCAGCCCCCTCCCCCTCCCCCTCCCCCGGCCTCGATCATTGAGCTCATTGGCCCAAGACTACCTTTGAATGAAACTGAGGGCTGTTGCTGGTGCCGTTTAATTTACAGTAGTTGAAAGGCGAATTTTTGTGACAGGCGTCCTGGTGGTGTCGGTTTTCTCATACTTGTTTTATCACTTCCGATGACCAAAACTTGTATTAACAGGGATAATCGGCAGCCATCTTGGTTAATTTTCAATGACCTAATCGGACCATCCTTGCTAAGTTTCATTCTAGTATCATAATTTGAGCGTTTGCATCTGAAAATCTCTGTTATGCACTTTAAATGTTTTCCATAGTAAGACAAGCGTTCTGAGAACCTCGTCTTGTGGGATGATCCGCTGAAGCTGCTGCAGTATTCAAAGCATATATGTAGAGCAAACTTTCCAAGTACAGGTATACATGTAAAATTTGCCTAACAAAAACCTTATCATTGGCAAATTACTATGTCGAAACCCTCAAAATTTGAGCAAAAAAATAGTATTTCATCTCATAAATAGCACAGGCTCATTCGCTCATCATATGAGACATGTTTAACAAGTTTCATAATCCTCCAATGAAACCTGACAAATTCAGTTAACTGTTCAGTACATTTTTGTCTAACAAAAAACACTCTATAATTGGCAAATGACTAAGTCCAAAGCCTTTTAATTTGGAGAAAAAAAAATTCATCTCATAAATAGCACAGGTACATGCTTTAATCATATGAAACACGTGTATCAAGTTTCATAATCATCCAATAAAACCTGACAACTTCAGCAAACTTTTGATGTACACTTTTGTAAAACACAAAACTTGATCATTTTTCATAATTTGGACAAAAATTAATATTTCATCTCATAAATAGCATAAATTTAATTTGTTAAACCAAAAACCTTATCATTTCCAGGGAGGTGATACCGACGACGACATCCTCTTTCCCCCTTTCACAATATCTCCCCTTCAGTTCATAAGGCGAGGTAAATTTGAATAATCTAACCTCACGTCGGGATGTAGTTTCCATAACGGTGCCACGTTTTGACAATATGGCAGGTGAATTTGAAAAATAAAACGCATAATCCATGTGTGTGTAGGTTAGTTGAGGTCTAGTACGTAAGCGTATCAAGTTTCAGTGCCGGAAAGAATTACCGGGAAAACTACCTAGGCGGCATTATCCACGGTTCAGTTTTCGATCTGAGTCTCAATTGGGCATAGTTGAAAAATACGATGCAGTACGTAAGCGTGTCACGTTTGGTGTCAATACTCCTTGACAGTTTGGAACAATTCATTATAATAATCACAGAGAGAAGAACAACCCAGTAAAACATAAAGGTACATATATATAAAAGAAATGAGATTATAACTAGTATAGTGTTGAAAATACGGGTACAAAGTAAGCTCATTCTACCGCCTCATATCTGACCCATATATCTACGAACTTCCCAACCATCCAATCATTTACCCAACCCACACATATATATGGCAAAGTGACACAGATCCCAATAGATAGTACATTTCCCTGGGTGCAGTAAACATACGTGTCAAGTTCCAACATGGGATGAATTACCCATGTGGCATTATCCAGGGTCCAGTTTTCGACTGAGGCCCTAATTGAGCAAACTGAATAATTAAGCATGACAAAGTGCGTGTCACGGTTGGTCCCAAATACAACCCTTGTCAGTTCAAACAATCTGTTAACACACAGACAGGAGTAATCCATATATATACGTTGTATATTGATCTGTAGTGCTGAAATAGTTGAAATAACGAAATGGCGACCAAGTGGTGTGGATTAGGTCGCAAGACATTTCACTGTGAGGGCTATCTCAGAGCTTAGACATCTTCATTCATCAAAGTATGGCAAGAATCTTTGAGTAAATGACATTATATAGACATACCAGTTGACGAGTAACTGAGACATAATCTCAGCAGAAGAGGATCGCTAATGCGAAAGCTGTAATCACTGATAACACAATGCAAACTCAAATTGGTCACACCATGGCGCAATGCTTTTACATTTACATCACCAATGCAGAAATTATAGAACGTATCGCTGAGAGTACTTGTAGATACCAGAATCATTTTTCCCCTGGACAGAAACATATAAATGAACACCAAAATAAATCAAATCGCAAAATTTCATCACTTTCTCTGGCTAAATAAGGTATTACTAGGGTCAAATGGCGGCCATCTTGGAAAATAGCCGCCATCTTGGATTTCAGTTGACTAACAATATTTCATGGAAATGCGTCCTACTTAGAATATCCATGCCAAGTTTCGTGCTTGTTTCGTCATTTAAACACTTGCATTCAGGAATCTATATTATCCGTTTTACAAAGAGTTCCAGTAGTGACGAAAATGGCAAATCTAACACGTCCTATTTAGACCTCGTTTCCATGGCAACGGCACCACATTTTGACAGTACTGCAGGTAGATTTGAAAAGCAGAGACCATCAGCTTTAAAATGATGTATAATCCATGTGTGTGTAGGGTGGGTGCATTAAGTCGTCTCTGGAGGTGCCCTGACCGCTCTCCTATTAGGCTATGCATCGTCGGGCAGTTCAATGTACCGTTGAGGCAACATGTCCTGAAATAGTTGTTTGCGTATTTTGATCGCATTTTCCAGAGTCTTTGTGGGTGGTAGCCCAATATCCTCTTCCAAGTGACGCTTGGTCTTCATGATGGACCGATGCGTTGGATCGCCCTTCGTTTCAAGCAACACGAACTTCGAGCTCCCAACTGTCCCATCCCCGAACTCCGGGCTCCTCCCGAGCACCGAGCACCTCACTGCCCCATCCACGATCTCCGAGCTTCCATGCTCTCAACTGTCCCATCTCCGAGTTCCGAGCTTTTTTTTATATAACACGACATACATCTGTGAAAGCTTCATTATACGCTGGATATCCGTGAAGACGAGAGCCATGGCTTACGCATGTCACTTGTGTTCGAAGTCATTATCCACGTCATTTAATCGAGGTAGACATATGCTTTCCATACATAAAAATCGTGTAGAGCGAAGTCATCTCACAGAACTGAGTCCAGATAACGCGCAAATTCAACGTACGCGAGAAGAACGA
Source organism: Hanleya hanleyi (assembly GCA_036873755.1). Lineage (NCBI taxonomy): Eukaryota > Metazoa > Mollusca > Polyplacophora > Lepidopleurida > Hanleyidae > Hanleya > Hanleya hanleyi. The sequence goes on along the minus strand of JAVTVY010021266.1, from coordinate 12,699 downwards.
TGATCAGCACCCACGTCACAAACGAGAGTATTAGAGCATCCATATACTTCTTAGAGGAAGGGTCCCTCAGCTATACCCGTATAGTTTAGTGCTACAGCCAAATACAATGAGGCGTATCCCAAATAACGTGCACAGTCGAGGTTCAACCATCAACATGGGTTATACATGCTCTAAGTGTGAACGCACGTTCACCAGACATTACGATATGATGTGACACCAGAAGAATATACATGGGATTGAAGACACCGAGTGGCTAGAAGCCGATGAGCCCATTAAGGAGGCAGATAGTAATACCGAAACAGACACTGCTGGGAGGTTGACCTCAGATAGTCAGGCTACGTCCCAGGAAAGTGAAGAAGAACCTTAGTTCTGGGATCGTATTATGCATGAAGCTATTAATACTCATGCTGCGCAATCGAAGCAGCGACGCCGAACAGGATAACTCACAACAGGCGTATATCCAAATGCGCCCGAGCATCAAGAAAACAGCCATGGCGATCTATGAACAGTATACCCTGCTACCACTTGAAATAAAGGGCGATCCCACGCAAGGCCAATCGTCACTTGGAGAAGGATATGGGGCTACCGCCCACAGAGGCCCTGGAAAATGCGATCGAAACGTGCAAACAACGGTTTCAGGACATGTTGCCTCAACGGTATCCTGAACTGCCCGACGATGCTTAGCCCAAGAGCGACCATGACCGAAGATTGAACTTTCTCCGTGGACGGCTTCTGATTGGACAAGAGCATACTTGAATTATAAACACACCCATAGTGGCTCCCCCAGCGTGGGGGTGCTGTGTTGAAATGGATAATAAACTATACGAAAACTTGTGAACGTGTTGATCTTTCTTTCTCTCAACTGTCTGCATCATTTGCCGAATCAATTGTGCGTGCGATTGGGCGGTTAACAATGCGCTCCGCTGGGGACCGATAATGGCTCATCTAGACCTAGTTGATAGGGTCATTTTCCCATATTTTAGAGCTTAAGTCCGTGTTTCCGGATCTTCTATTTCGGAGAAAACATGCACTCACCCATGACTTGATCGACCTGAAAATAAGGGGCCACACCTCATACCGCAAATGTCCATGAGGTTTAACTTTGAAGTCACTTCAGCGTGCAGACTTTTATAGGGCCAGATAACTCCTGCTGGGCCGTCACGTGACCGGAAGTGACCTTTAACCGGAAATGACCTTTGACCCGGAAGTAACGTCACCGGATGTGACGTCATCTGTGACGTCATCGCCACGTCACCTCCGCGTGACTCCGCATCATGCTCACCCTCAAGACTAAGGAATTTCCACTCTTCCTACTACTTGAGTCATTTATATTGCAGCCAAATAGTCGTTGAACATCTACATGATATGCGTTTTGCAACAGAGCTGAATATTTATCACAACAGGTGGCCATGTTTCTCTTGAATCTGCAACAGCGGCAACCACGTTCGAATGGATCCTTTCATCCAAACAAATGTTCAATTCCGCGATTTACAAAGTGCATCAGTGCACGTTTGGGCTTTATCGTTAAAGTTGTGGTAAGCGTTTATGTATAGTCACCCGTTATCAACAGAATAGGGTTCAGGTTATTATTGTAACACATATGTTTGTTAGATAAATATTTTGCTTGACGATATATGGGCCAGATGTAGTCGGCATATTTAGTCTGTTGCTTCAACGAGGCCGCATCACATCAGTCAGTACGAAATACCAATTCAATTCAATTCAATTCAATTCAATTTATTTGCACTTTACGTCCATTAAGGACAGTGTACAAAACAATAAACAAAATGACATTAACATTTTAACATTAACACATTTGCATCATATAGGTAGACGTATATATGATATAGACCATGTCTAACACAATTATTAAGGCAAGGTGATCGCTATAATGTCATATCTATTGGTGTGTGTATTTTATGGGTGATCACACCTTTGAACATATATCTGCGTAATGAATTAACTCTACCAGGCATTATCCCCCACACTTACCAAACTGTCTGTCCTATCTTTGGAACGGCAAAAAGTTGAGTGTTGGCACTCCACGACTTGGTAGTTTATACTATTTGTGTCATTTCGAGCCTATTTGCATAACCCCCGAGCAGGGAGGATCATGGGTAAATTCAAAATGGCGGCAATGTGGGTTTCAGAAAAAATGATGTTTTCGTCATTTTTCTTCAAATTCCTGCTTTTCTGGGAGTCAAAGTGGGGAAGAACTATTTTATTTCACATCAGATGATTATTTACTCCGTTAACATGCAGTTCTTGCGAAGAAAACACATAAATAAAAAAAATCGAAAATCTGACCCAAAAATCACCCCAAAAAGTTTTCTTTAAAATGACGTCACTGTGACGTCATCATGGCGACCATCTTGGATTTTTTTATTTTATGGTAGAGCTTCACCCATGGGTATAGTGTAAACGGCTTCAGCTCCCCAGCTAAAGAGGCAAGACGAATATTATTGGGGTGATAGGGAGGGATAGGAGAAATGCCCCCGAACCCCCAACTCCAGGCCTGAACAGGTCCCAAATCGACCAGGCCAGATAGGGTTAAGACATTTGCGTACACTTCGCCATCCATAAGATGGCTTGCGAATCGTGTGCCTCCATTATCGCGGAGCGATATCCGGTATATTACCGGATTCTGTTCGGCCTTCATCCGGCAGAGAACAGACTCGTTAAATCTGATAAATTACAGGCTTTCATACCACTTCTGAAACAGATATTGCCTGGGCTTACAAAATATATGGGTATGAATAACTTTCGTATCATACAAGAGGTGTGGTGGATCTGTAATTTTGAACAAGTAGAACATCACATGACTCGAAAATGGCGAGTTACGTTGGGTTACGTCGGTAGACTTTTGCTGATTGGCTGACGAAGTCACGTGGTATTGATTCCCTCTTGCACTTGCCGAAAGTAGGCTGAAAATGGATACACACGATCCCAGGGTCAGTCTTACCGCGTATAGATGACCGAGATGGTTACAGGTTGAGGGTTAAGATAGCCATAAAAGTCATAGAGGTACTATAATCTTTAGCTGGATATATTTAAATCAACAGGATTCATGCATCCACGACTTAAATTAATTACATATCATCATATGCAATCTCCCATTGTCAGAGTCTGTAACCTCATAAACTGTCGGTGTAACACCCTCTGACCACACTGTGCAGAAAACGCGGAGAGCGTGCGCATTCGGCCTGTGTCAAGTTTGATCGACACAGGGAGCATGTTCATGCATACGAGAGAGATAAGAAATGTATCCAGTGTATCTTATGAAATAATTAATACGTTTCATGCAAAATTATTACACAAGAAAACACGGTGTGACGTCTTGAATGACTGTGACATGCTGAGCCCGGACCGCTCTGTTTACACGCTGATTGACCGAGCGCCAGGCTTACAGAAGCTTCGAATCGCAGTTTCAATCCCAGTGCACTCAGAGAGTGAATCTGACTGAAGAACGTATACAATTTGATGACATGATAACGCATGATACGTGGCTTAAATCGGAAACACCAAGAGGAACGTGTATGTGTTTCCTGCTGCCCACTCGATGGCTTAATACGTGTATTACCTGTATGTTATGAGAAAAGCAAGAACGACACTTTCTTCATCGCAACCCGCGTATGGTTTTGAAACATGAAGAACTCCGTCACTGAAGTGGAATAAAAATAGTGTGATGTTAGGTTCTTTCACTGTGTGAAGGATGGATGTGGTCACTCTCAAATTTTAATTGCTAATAAAATTAGGAACTGTAAACAAATAAGGAAAATATTTCATCATTCGTTACAATGTGATCATATGTTAACATTATTTATACTGACAGCAGCAGTAGTTGGTTAAAGTTATTTTAGGCTCTCAAAACAACATATTTTGTTGATAAAGTACAGCGGGGATCTGATATTTTTACCAGAGTCGTACGCTCATTTAATCCGCGGATGGACCTACATCCCTTACTCTAGAGTTCTTTGTTCCTCCCCGGATTCAGACCGACATTCTCGCGCCTCTTGTCTGCTATATGAACATCCAATTACCCCGGACCAATGGTAATCGATCTTATGACCGACCTATTGGATAATCATTTATTATTATCATTAATGTATTCAGCTGTGGGAGCTGTGTCATTACGGACATCAGAGGTATACTGTATGTTCGCTTTCAAGACAACCGGGTGGGAGGCCCGTTGGCCGACTTATTTAGATCATCGACATATTAGTGCTGGCGATTAGATGCCTTACTCTGGGGGGCACAGGGTCGCACGGGACTCGACTACTTTTCTGCACTAGAATCATTGCTATGCTAAGATAATATAATCCCAAATACGAAAATTTGTAAAACGATCACCTTCTAAATGACAAACTATCTTCCTATGTATTCAGCTATGGGAGCTGTGTCATGACGATCATCAGAGGGGTACTGTATGTTCGCTTTCAAGACAACCGGTCTGCTACCTCCTATTTTGGTGGGAGGCTTGTTGGCCGAGTGATTCAGATCGCAGATATGCTGGCGATTAGGTGCGTTAATCTTGGGGTCGCTAGTTCGAATCTCGCATGTGATTCGACCATATTTTTAACAGTAGAATCGTTGCTATACTAAGCTAGTATAATCTCAAAATAACGAAAATACTGTTTTTGGATATTGTTTAAATACCTCAGCGATCAGAATAAAATGGATAGACACTGGCATCACGTTGGCCCTAGTTGCTACAGTGTTGTTATTTTATGAATTTTACATTTTGTGTGTGATCCAATCTCTCTTCGTCACACAGCCTTAATACATATGGTTCAAACTGTGTATGCACTTTCCAATGCTTGATTCAAGTTTAAGGTGTGTATATTTTGGGTTTCAACAGACTCACGGTTCCAGTATGCATGTTTCACCAAAATCGGGGAGATGGTAACTCATAAGTGTCAAGTCAATTTGAATCTTGCATTTTATTTCCCCGATTTTGGTGAAACATGCCCACTGGAACAGTATTGTGTTGAAACTCAAAGTATACGCACCTTAAGCTTGAATCAAGCATTGGAAAGTGCATACACAGTGTGAAATATATGTATTAAGGCAGTGTGACGTCACTGGACCTAAATATGATTGCAACAGACCACCATAGAATACCATGGTTTATTTGCAGTTTACTCTGTGGAATAAAATCGTTAAAAATTACAATAAATATTCTCCGACACTGATCGCAATCGTCTTTCATTTGATGGAAAATATACTTGAGGGTTTACGATCACTTTAAGAATCATGCGGTTACACAAATCGGTTTTTTTTCCTAAACGTCTTGCTGCCTGTTTGTGTTTATAACAAAAAATCAATTGATTTATATGCTGTGTGTGTTTATAACTGAAAAATGAATTTATTTTGACGTTTCAAATGATAGAATGAACAACAAACCATTTCAGATATCCGATCAATTCAGATAAAATAATCACAATAAGCTTGACAAAAATGATGATTTTTTGGTCGATTTTTCGGTCAGATTTTCCGATTTTTTTATTTATGCAATTTCTCTGATTTCTCATGATAAATTAGTAAATATTAATGTGATGTGAAATAAAATAGTTTTTGCCCACTTTTCATCGAGGAAAAGCAGAATTTTGAAGAAATATGACGAAAAAATGACTTTTCTTGTACCCCACGTGGCCGCCATCTTGAATTCACGCATGCTCCTCTGCTCGGGGGGTTATGCAAATAGGCTCAACATGACCCCAATAAAAGAAGTAATAAAAGCGGTAACTATAAAGCCACGGAGTTTCAGCTCTCCATATTTTGTCGTTCCGGAGATAGCGAAGAAAGTTTGATAGGGCCTCCCTCCCCAAGCCAGGTAGGGTTAAGACCTTTTCGCAAAATGAAAACAAGTAAGGCTGATCGTTATCCCAAAGTTATATAACTACATTGTACAATTGAAATATATACCTAAAAATGTCAAAAGCGGCTCACACTTTGACGATGAAATAATTCCTGAACAAATAGACAAAAGGTCTTCAGGGACCAATACATTTTGAACACAGTGTATGGTAATATAATTCATAGCAGAACAAAAAGGTGCGAAACTACCCCATATACACCAAAGATTGCAAAATAGAAATCATCGACATAACCGTCAGGAGTGGCGCTATCCAGAGAGTGGTGCCCACGGAATGTCACGCTCTCTGAACGTTTGCTGAAACAGGTATTAAATGATAAAATGAAATGAAATGATACTAAATAATGACAATAATAAGATTTGTTAGCATGGGATACTCATACACTTGGTTTATGTGAGTTCCGGCTCCAGTTTTTGTATTCGGTGCTGGATATTGTTTGTGATTTTACCTGAACATATTGGGGTTTCTTAATTAATAACATGGCCGTTTCTTACGCCTGACGTTCGCTAATGACTATTGGATGGATTCGCACAGCCATAGTATCATCACTGCTCTTCGAGTCCTGTTCTCGTTTTCGTGCAAGTTATTCAAGTTGTCCACGTGAATATCTACAGTAGAAGCATGGCTGAGATACGGAAACACCATAAACGTCAGAAATTTTCTCATGCTGATGTCTTTGGGAGCAGTGTAGTCAGAATATAAACCTCTGGAGGTAATGTCGATACTTGTCTGATACATCACGACATTTCACAGCACCATTATACATGTATGTTACCGCTTACCAAAGGAAGCGGGTTCCTAAACATGTATATTCAGTTGTCTTCGGATAGATCGTTGTTTGAAAACATTGTTGTTTGAATTAATATTGTGATGCAATGGGCTTGTCAACAAGCAGCTAGAGTGAGCCACAAGTACAAAAGCTGAAAGAAAATAAGGATTGGGAATACATGGAAGTGACCTGCCCGTGCCGCGATTCTTTCTCCGTCATGAAAACATTGACTACTAAAAAGCAACCATAGGACTCTACAGCAAAGCGTCCTTCGGCATCTAACATTCAGACCCGAGAATACGGTGGATTTTCGGACGTAGCCTTAGTATCTCAGCCGCACTGTTCATGTGGAGATTGTGAAGTATCCACACGGCCCCTAGCACCGGCTTAAGCGGAATTAGATACGCTAACTCTTTCCGGTAAAAACGCTCTGCCCATTTGAATGATAAATAGACATACTGTAAGGATAGTTGGGTAACAAGCTCTTGATAGTCCCTTTCTGTTACGGGTACAGGAACGAATCCTGTACACATATCGATTGAGATTCTCAAAGATTCAAACCAGGTCAAACTGGGTATATGGTGTGTATACGTCCAAATGAGCGAGCGCGTTTGAAATTGTATGCAACTTCAGCTAAATATTGATTAACCGTTGTCGATATCATGATTTCCTTTTTATTTATCTTATAATAAAATGCATACAGATGAGAGTTATAAAAGTCGTGCCATCATTTCAGGCGACTAGTGACTACGGAATGCTAAAAAGAAAGACGTGCAATCCCCCTTAAGCCTCATCCAACTTTTCTGTAAAAGTCCATGAATGTATAAAATGTGTCAAATTCGTTTCATCTTCCAGATGAAGCGTACGAAATCATTTTCTTGGCATAGATGTTAATATCTGGAGAATAAGAGTGTCCGGTCCATATTTTCAAAAATATCTTGAACACTTTTCCCACCTTTAAGTTGTGTGTTCGTCCTTAGTTTGTGGATGAAAGAATATGGAAAGAGACACTGTTTAGCCAGGATATTCTTAGCCATGACACAGGCACCGGAGTCTGGGGCGTTAATCATCTCGGCCAAGCCACACAGATAACATTTAAGCATAGAAATAACCTTATATACATTAGGTTTGGCCCCCGATCTCCAACACTATGTCCAGCAAAATGTCGAGAGGGAGCCCCCATTTCTCCACATGTTATATGCCGAGAACGGGAGAGTATGATGGCCGAGAGGGGCCATCGCACTTCGCCCTCAAGAAGTATGGGGCGAAGTCGCGATAGTACGAAGACGCGAAGCTTTAATGCGAAGTCGCGAAGCGATAATGCGAAGTCGCGAAGCGATACGCGAAGTCGCGAAGCGATATTGCGAAGACGCGAAGCGATATTGCGAAGTCGCGAAGCGATAACGCGAAGACGCGAAGCGATAACGCGAAGACGCGAAGCGATAACGCGAAGACGCGAAGCGATAACGCGAAGACGCGAAGCGATAATGCGAAGACGCGAAGCGATATTGCGAAGTCGCGAAGCGATAGTACGAAGCGATACGCGAAGTCGCGATGCGCGAAGTCGCGAAGCGATACGCGAAGTCACGAAGCGATACGTGAAGTCGCGAAGCGATGCGCGAAGTCGCGAAGCGATGCGCGAAGTCGCGAAGCGATACGCGAAGTCGCGAATCGATACGCGAAGTCGCGAAGCGATGCGCGAAGTCGCGAAGCGATACGCGAAGTCGCGAAGCGATACGCGAAGTCGCGAAGCGATACGCGAAGTGGTATGAAAGAAATCACTGCGCATGTCACGCTCAATTCGGAACGAGGCTTCACTCAGCACTGTTGATATTGGTTGACTGTCGAATTTCAGGTATAATTTCAAAGGACCTGGTACGTTAAGATGGACAAACCGCCCCAAATGTGGTACGGTTGAAGTTAAAAAATGAAACATTAAATATGATATGAATGTTCCGATTAGCATGAACTATGTCATTTTGTTGGACTCTCTTTGAAATATTGGGTGCATGTGTGACATTATTTTTTAACAATAAATCTTCAAAGTGGTACGTTTGTATAAAATTGACAGATTTGGGTTGGAAAAGCCGCGTTTGCCTCTCTGTGAACATATGAAGATCAACTATAACCACAAATATATTTACACGTAATGAAGCACTTCTGAATCCATAGCTCTCCAGAAACTCTCGTTTCGGTTATCGTTTATCTTCATATAAAAATTTTATGAAAACAAGTTTATGAAATGTTGTTTTTGTGATGTGGTTCTCATTTTGAAATACGAGAATTGAAGCAACGTTACAAGTGAGAGTACGGTATAATCGAATGGATAGAGTCGAGGGGATTGGATCTGCTGTTTCGATTAATTGTCTGCTGGTTCGAATCCCAAATTATCCTTTCTAATTCTTTCAATATTTTAATGCATTTTTTGATTTCGTATCATGATTACAATATATTTGTGAATATTTGTTTGAGGAAGGAATGATCGGATTTTTTACTTCTTTTTTTTTGCGTCAAGATATAATATTAGGCGAATATTAGGAATTAATGCAAGATAAGACAGGTGCATAGTAGTTTATAAATATTGGACACCGCGGAAATCGGCAGACGCTCAATTCACTGATTGGCGAATAAAATCTATTTTATTTTCAGTACCGTATTTGACTTGTCATTTATGTAGATAACGTAATTAATGTAACGGAGAAGGCAGGCGAATATCACATAATATCAATTTAAGTCGGCAGAAAATGGATGTAAATCCACGAGTAAAAACTGCTTGGCCTTACACACCGTGGTCCCGGCAGTAACTCGGGATCTATCCATAGGAGTCACGTGGTCCGTTGTGAATGGACTGCTGGCTGGGGCGGTTTGTCCATCCTAACGTACAAGGTCCTTTATCACATTAATATTGATTGCTGTTGTACCACAATAAGAGTTAGATTGCTATAATGGCTATGTTTACGCAAGCATCTATTTTCCTAAATGTATTTCAACCATTAACAGATTGATTTCCTCTCCAGTTACAGGATACAACTGAATGCAGGGCTTATTTCCCCACCCCCACATTCTCATTGTTTGATTTCTTATCCTGAATTTCATATATATTCCCAGTTGCAAAGCTAATAAAGTGAACTGTTAAATTTCACAGTTTCTACAGCTTCGAATTATAGTTACTGAACCTTTATTTCCACAAGTAAATATCCCCAGACCGCGACTTAAGGATGAAGGAGGGTAAGTGTGGGCGGGTGAGATGGATAATTCAATGCAGTCACCAGCCTGTTCACTACAATCGATCCTAGTTTGCTGGAAATGGCAATCTGGTCATTGTCGTATAAATTAAACTATTTAATGATACTCCTCATCTACAGATTGTGTTTATGGGTTGTTCTGTATTTTTTCTGTTAACAAGTTATATCTTGAGATAAAACAAAAAGAAATACAAAACAAAATATACAGTTTTTTTTATGTTTTTCATGATATATGATATATATCGTATAATGTAGAACACTCAAACCCGGTTATATTTTCTTTGCATGTAATAAATTATGAGTAGACACTCGATTATAGTCCGCATAGTCAGCTGAGAATACTCAGTTTACTACCTAGAAATATAGTTCTTGCATTTCATCCATGACAATTTCAGCAAAATGACAGGAACGTGTGTTTCATTGTGGCAATACAACGGCTACAGTTGTATATACCATGCTAGATACCCGTCTGGTACAATAGCATGGGAAAACAATGACTACAGAAGTAGTATATGCAAATGTATACCAGCAAAGCAGAGAGTACCCATCATTCAATACTTTCGTAGTTCTCTCCAGTCCCTAGTAAATCAATATATTTGGCTTATGGTTATACAATAGCATCTCCCAGTAAATCCCTATCTATATTGGTGTGTGGTTAGTGTAATATTTCCTGGTAAAACGCTATTCATTTTCGATGTATTGTAACTAAAATATTTCCTAGTAAACATGTAAAACTTATCCGGGTTGGATGTGCGGTTATATTTCCAGTAAATCCTTAGATCTGTGATTGAGGTGGTTATGGTAACATTTTCAGTAAAACTCTAATTGATTTCTTTCATACCACTTCGCGTATCGCTTCGCGACTTCGCGTATCGCTTCGCGACTTCGCGTATCGCTTCGCGACTTCGCGTATCGCTTCGCGACTTCGCATATCGCTTCGCGACTTCGCGTATCGCTTCGCGACTTCGCGCATCGCGACTTCGCGTATCGCTTCGCGACTTCGCGTATCGCTTCGTACTATCGCTTCGCGACTTCGCAATATCGCTTCGCGTCTTCGCATTATCGCTTCGCGTCTTCGCGTTATCGCTTCGTGTCTTCGCGTCTTCGCGTTATCGCTTCGCGACTTCGCAATATCGCTTCGCGTCTTCGCAATACCGCTTCGTGACTTCGCGTATCGCTTCGCGACTTCGCATTATCGCTTCGCGACTTCGCATTATCGCTTCGCGACTTCGCGTATCGCTTCGTACTATCGCTTCGCGACTTCGCAATATCGCTTCGCGTCTTCGCATTATCGCTTCGCGTCTTCGCGTTATCGCTTCGCGTCTTCGCGTTAACGCTTCGCATCTTCGCGTTATCGCTTCGCGACTTCGCAATATCGCTTCGCGTCTTCGCAATATCGCTTCGTGACTTCGCGTATCGCTTCGCGACTTCGCATTATCGCTTCGCGTCTTCGTACTATCGCGACTTCGCCCCATACTTCTTGAGGGCGAAGTGCGATGGCCCCTCTCGGCCATCATAGGAGAGACTAGAGGCAGGATGATTTCACCGAATGAGTCACTCGATCCCATGCTTTCGCCCTAATGGAAAGTTGGGATCGGAGTTGAAGGACGCTGTACAGAGAACCAGCGGAACTAGAGGTTTGGGGATTTCACCATACGAGATGCCCGGACAAGCCATATGATTCGTCCTAGGGCGAGCGATGGTCCTATCTATGTGCTGAGGGAAGGAACTCTGAATGTAACAGGTCCGGTGTGTGAATGTAATGTGTGTATATTAAACCAGGCACACGTCGATCTCGAACTTTGAAGGGTGGGAGCCCTAGAGAGCGAATACACGCATATGAAGTGTCCTATTGAAGCTCGCAGACTCTTTTATACGACCGGGATGGTGCCCAGTACCATGTGACTGTGACGTTATCAGTAGTATGGCTGCGCATGCGCAACGAGAAGTGAAACACTGAACCTAAACAGAGGGGCATATATGTGGGATTTCACAGAGCGGGTGTCCGCACTCAGAGCAAGTATAATCCATGCTACCGTTAGCCGTCGACTGGATACGTCTTTCGACTGGGCTTGCTTTTATGGACGAGCATTAAGATATGATAGTAAGGCGTTACGCTATTGCGTTACGGCGGTAAGATAGGACATTAAGGCGTTACGAAAGGGCGTTGAGGCGTTGAGGAAAGCGTCATGGCGTAACGACAGGTGTTGGCCGGCGCCAGTGCGTTACGATGCATTTTCCTAATTGGTCCATAAAGCAACTCTTTCTGAAAGATGTTCACAGTCGACGTTCAGCCGTCAACATGGGTTATCGTTGCCTTGAGCGCGGACGCACGCTCATCAGACACTACGATTTCTCTACTGCAACCTCAGTGCGCACGCGCGCATCTCCTCAGTCAATCACGCAAGGAGCCGTCAATACAAATTTTAACCCAATCTGACCAACATCTCCCTCAAATACACTTCTGCTCACCTCCGAAACTGCACTTGCTCTACTCCTCCTCTAGTGTATACTTGGACCTACAGATGTCAAGAACCTGTACACAACAAGAGCTCCTTTACTCTCACATGCCCACTTCTAAGTCTGAGCGTATAAATGTTTAGACAGTATCTCCGGTGTGTTCATCCAAGTGACTGCAGTTTCTCTACTACTGATGACATCTAAGTTACGTGGCTCTACACACCTTCTCCGTCGAATAGAAGAGTCTGCGAGCTTCAAGGGGACACGTCATACGCCTATATCTGCTTAACGCTCTCTTCCCTAGATCTGCCGCACTTCAAAGTTTGACGGTCTATGATTGCAGGGTTTT